>APFE030647528.1:5545-46249 GCA_000404065.3 Pinus taeda
GACTTTAATAAAGTCAATGTAAAATTAAAAAGGAAAAGTGACTTTGGAAATAAATGACTAAGTGGGTCTTTATTAAAGTGGAGTGAATTAAAAAATAGAAAGTGAAATTTAAATGAGCATTTAATCTCAGCCCTAGATCTCAATCTATTTCAGCCATTGGATTTAGGGGTTTTCCAAAAGTCACTTAGGGTTAGATTAAAGGAGGAAAATGAGGAAAAGGTCATTCATTCTTTCATGAGCAGATTGAGAGAAGGGTAGCAAGAGAGCAAGGGAGATTTCTGGATAGGGAGGAGAAGGAGACAACAACTTGGCACACATCCCAAGGCAACGTTTTAGCAATTCTGTACAGCTGAGTTAGCACACAGTGAAAGGTAGAATTTGGGTACGATTTTCTAGAAATTCGTATAGTAAGCGCACAAAAATCGAGGATCAGAAATCCGTACAGCGAGTGGCTGTACCTTGGCATGCAAATCGAAGCAAATCCGTACAACTATACAGCTAGTTTTTTCTGCACAAAAATTGAGAAAATCCGTACAACGTATTTCTGGCAGGCTGGCAGCTTGCACGCTTTTCTAGGCAGGTCGTACAACAACATTTAAGGCTGAAATTGGGCACAAAAATCAAGGAGATCGTACAACATTTATTGCTGTTCTGTTTTGCTGTTTGCAAGTTTTTCCAGTTCGCTGTGAGGCACGGAAAACGAGATAAGTTGTGAAAGTTTGCTTGCTGAGTTTTTGCTGAATATTTCTCACTGTAAAAAGCATTTTCCAGAAATAAAAAGGAGCTTTCGAATTGGTTTTCCCCAAGAGTTGTAGGGGGTTTTTCCAAGGTCACCTTGACAAAAAATCATTGTGTTTAAATGTGTTGAATGACTGTTTATATGTGCTGATTTTTATTTCTGCATTTTCCAACATTCTGTAAAATTTCTAGAATTTGTGTTTTCAACAAAATTTATTTTTTCAGTTGTTGAATGTATGGATATGGGAAAAGGCATTTAACTATTTTGGAGAAATAAGGTGAAATTGAAAACCGGGGTGGGAAATGAGAAATTTTTACACTTTTTGTTTCAAGGACAATTGTTTGTATGGCTGGAGCTTGACAAATACCCATTCTCCAATTTCAAATTCTCTTTCGGTTTGCTTGTTGCTTCATACGGTTCCTTGCATTATTCAAGTTTTTTTTTAGGGTTTGGACAATTTTTTGGGTCTCTTCTAGTTGGTTTTTAACAACAGGTAGATTTTTCTGGATGGTAGCTAGATCCTTCCATTTTGGGGGTTCATATCCATACAAAGCTTGGAGTGGCGTCGTTTTTGCTGACGTGTGATAAGTAGAATTATACCACCACTTAGTGAGATGCAACCATTGAGCCCACTTATTTTGTTTTTCTGTAGTGTAGCAATGTAGGTAGGCCTCCAAACATTTATTGACAACCTCTATTTGTCCATCTATTTGAGGGTGATAAGCAGAACTCATATTTAGGTAGGTTCCTATGTGGTTAAACAATTCCTTCTAGAAATTACCCTTGTATTTGGCATCTCTATCATTCACAATGACTTTCGGAAAACCGTGTAATTTATATATATTTTTGCAAAATATTCAGTGGTTTGTTTAGCTGAATTTGATTTCTTTATTGCCATAAAGTGAGCATATTTGGTGAGTCTGTCGACCACTACGAAAATCTTGTCCTTGCCTTCAGATACGGGTAATCCCTCAATAATTTCCTTTGATATTTCTTCCCATTTCTAATTTGGAATGTTTAAGGGGTGAAGTAATCCAGGTGTCATAATATTTTCACTTTTATTTCTTTGACATGTGTCACACTCTGCTACATACTTCTAAATATCACGACTCATCCCTTTCCAAAAGAACGATTGATGTGCCTTGTAGTAAGTCTTAAAGAATCCTACATGTCCGGCTGACGGTGAATCATGTGACTCTTTTGAGTATCTTGGATTTAAGCTTGGAATTTGCATTCAGATAGATTCTTCCTTTATACCATAGAATATCATTCTTCCATTCAAATTTTGAGTTGTTTGGAAGGTTATTGATTATTGCAGTTATTTCTGGATCCTTGGCATACTCACTTCGAATCTTATTAAGCCATTCAGGCACAACAACCGAGACAACAAGTAGTGTTGGTTCTTTGTCTTTCCTAGACAGGGCATCTGCTACTACATTGTCTTTTCCCCTTTTATGTAGTATTTCCATGTCAAAGTCGGCAATTTTTTCAATCCATTTTTGTTGTTCTTTGGAAAGTGTTTTTTGTTGAAGGAGGTGCTGGAGACTGTTATGGTGTGTTTGAATGGAGAACTTACTTCCCAAAAGATATTGTCGCCACTTAGCCAGTGCGTGCATAGTAGCAAGCATTTCCTTGTTGTATGTCGACTTGAGAAGTTCTATTTTATTGAGCTTCCTGCTTTCAAAAGCTATTGGATGCCCTTCTTGCATTAACACTGCACCTATACCGAATTTGGAAGCATCACACTCGATGATAAATGGTTTAGAGAAATCTGGAGTTGCCAATACCGGGGCACTAGACATAACTTCCTTTAATTCTTCAAAACACCTTCCTGCTTCCTCATCCCATTGAAATGAATTCTTCTTTAAAAGGTTTGTCAGAGGTGTCGTTATATGTGCATAGTTTTTAATAAATCTTCGGTAATATCCAGTCAATCCTAAGAACCCTCTTAGCTTGGATACATTAACTGGTTTGGTCCATTCCCTTATAGCTTTGATTTTATTAGGGTCCACTTTTACACCTTCCTGGGATATAATGTGTTCGAGGTATTCTACTTCTTTCTTTCCAAAGGTGCATTTGGATTGTTTTGCGTAGAACTAATGCTCTTTTAGTAGTGTAAGAACTTTATCCATATGTTGTAAGTGCTCCTTCCAATTTTTACTGTAAATTAAAATATCATCAAAAAATACTAATACAAACTTCCTAAGATATGGACGAAATAATTCGTTCATAGTGGCTTGAAACATTGTTGGTGCATTGGGTAAACCAAACGACATTACTTTAAATTCATAGTGACCTTCGTGTGTTCGGAATGACGTTTTTGGTATGTCTTCCAACCTGATTCTGATTTGGTAATACCTTGACCTTAAGTCCAATTTTGAAAAGTATTTTGCACCATGTAGCTCATCCAACATTTCGTTGATAAAGGGGATTGGGAATTTGTTTTTAATCGTTATTTTGTTTAATCCTCTATAGTCAATGCATACCCTGAATGAACCATCTTTCTTCCTTACCAATACCACTAGAGCAGCATACAAACTTTTACTTTTCGAGATGATCCCACACTTTAAAAGGTCTTGGATTAATCTCTCAATTTCCGTCTTTTGGTGATGTGGATATCGATACGGCTTGATGTTGACGAGGTCTGACCTTGTTTTGACTTCTATTGTATGCTCAATTTCTCTGTTAGGAGGCATTTTCATAGGCAGGTCTTGAAATACCTTTTCATGCTTTTGAATTAGATCTTGTACCTCTTGTGACTCTTCACTGATTATATTTGCCGATAACATTTCTAATTGGTGACATTGTACTACGTAAGCGGGTGCTCCTCTTCGAATCATCTTCATCATCTGAGATGATGATACAATTTGATTCTCTGGTGCTTGGAATCCGTGTAATTTGTACCTTTGGCCTCCCCAGTTAAATCTTATGAACTGGCAGTGTAAGTGCCTAGAGTTCATAGCCATTGGATACCTAAGACCACATCTACTCCACCTAATGGTACAGTGAAGAAAAAAGATTCTAAACTAAAGTCTTGAATCTGTAATTTGACCTTATGGCATTTCCCTACCTTTTCAATCTTCTTACCGTCAGCTACCATTACCTTCATGTTTGGTAAGGGAAATGAGAAAATGTTGAGTCTCTTTGCCACAGTTGCATCTAAAAAATTGTGGGTGCTACCAGAGTCGATGAGAACCAGTACGTTCTTCTTCTTTATATGTCCTTTCAATTTTAGAGTCTGAGGTTGTGATATACCTGTCATAGCTGATAATGACACTTGCGGAATACTTACGTCATGTAATTCTGGAGAGAATTCTGGGGCATCTTCTGTTTCTTCTATGTCAGAATCCTCACTGTTTGAGTCGTTAGTTGCTTCACAGTTATATAGGTTCTTTGATTCTTTTCCTTTAGGACACCTATGTTTAAGGTCCCACTTCTCGCCACAACGTTTGCATTTGCCTTCTTTTTTCCTTTGTATTTCCACATTGAATTTTTCACCTTCACGACGATGTGGTGGAACATATCTTGTATTATTTGAATCCACAGACTGGGGCATTCTTCGTCTCGAATATACTTTTTCCTGTTTTGACCACATTATTTGTTCAAATTTCTTTTTAGCAGTTTTTACTTTTCGTCTTGCTACTTCTATTGACGTAATGTCATGAAGGTCAAGTTTTACTCGTAGATGAGTTTTAAGTCCGGAGATGTATGATTGAATTAGACGAGATTTTGATAACCCAGGTACTCGTGTTACTAAGGTTTCCCATTCTGGAGTATACTCGTCCACACTTCCTTTTTGTCGTAATTTGATGAGTGTTGAAAATAACTCTTCTTCCCTTACATCTTGGAATCTTTTAAAGAATGCATCTTTAAATTTTCTCCAACTGATGGCGATTGTTGTCTTCTTCCACCACATATACCAATTATATGCTTCTCCTTCCATTTTCATGCAAGTGTGCCTAATCTTTTCGTCATCATTGTCGATGTTGTAAATCTCGAAGTATTCTTCTACTTTATTCAACCATGCAACACTGCATTTTTTGTTCCCATCGAATTTAGGCATCTCGACTTTTGCCTTTCGCTGATATGTTGCTAATGGTGGAATGAAAGAGGGTGTTGATTGTTGAATGCATCCCAAAGTTGCTTATTTGAAAAAGTTGGGTTACTATTTCCTTGATGGGGCGGCGCTGATTTTTTTGGAGATTCCGCTTTTTCGTGAGAATCCGTTGACTTTGTTGAATCTGATGAATTGTGCTCTTGATTACCTCCAATCATCTTGGAATAGTTGTTCGGGTGTAACCTTCGTCTTTCCACACAAGGTGTTTAGCAATTCTAATGTCTGATTATGATTGATTTCGGATTGGATCAGGTTCTGCCCACGCTGTAATTCTATCTGATTTGTCGTATCCTGAAGCTTCTTGATATTGTCGGAATGCCCAGTAAATTTACTTTCGAGATCGACTAATTTTTTGTTGAAACCATCAGAGTGGCTAGTAATCCTATTCTCCGAGTCAATCATTTTTTACTGAAATCAGCCATTGACTTTGACAACTTTGAACGAGTTTGTGGGGGTGTATATTTGTCTACCAAGTTAAATAATATTTTATTTATTTATTATTATTATTATTATTTTTTTAATTAAATAATTAAATTAATTTAATTTAATTATATAACATATAGTTTTGTTTTGTTTGTTTGTTTTTTTTTTTAATATATAGTTTTAAACTATATAATATTTATATATAAATCAATTATAGCGTATATACTATATGTTATGATATATATAGAGCTTTAATCTCCATGGATAATTACAATGAATTACAAATCAATGAACCGTCATAACTTAATGAACTGTTTGTGGTTGACTTTGTTTCGACTAAGTAAAAGACAAATGCGTTGGGGATTACGGCAAGCAGTGAGACAACATGACGATGTATGGATAGCAGATTGGATGAGTCGGAAAAAGAGTAGCGAGTAAGAGGTGTCGGGGAGAGGTGTCACCACGTGGAGGAATGCACGACTGTTAGCCAGGAACATCGGAACAACGGAGGAATGAAACGACTGTAGGAATAGCGGAACGACGCAACAACGAAATGGTGATAGGGGTAGCTGACGAAAGGCGGAAGAAGCGGACAGGTCGATGGGCAAAAGGCGTGGTGAATGGGTGGATGAGGAGCAGAAACAACAGAATGATACAAGGGAACAACGAAACATGGTTGTGCAGCAAGGACGCGCTTCGAAGACCGATCTTGCTTCGATACCAGATGAAGCACAAAAATTAGCTATTGACAGCCATGATAAAATATTTTATTAATAATTGAATATATGTTGATTACATTTTATGAGAGGCCCTAGCTATATACCGCCTTAGGTGCCTCTTGATCATGCCCTTTGCCTAATAATCTATAACTAACTAATTTTTACATAACAGAAAGTTCAACCAGAAGAACTCCTTATCGACATCCAAATCATAGAAGGAGACAACTAAGTCAGTCTACATATTTGAACCATTCAAAACAGAAACAACAGATTTATGTTCCAAGGAATAATGAAGTATGCAGAATCCAATCCTATGAAAACGATTCATTACAAATTTCTAGTGATTGGAATATTCCACAAAAGATTAATCTAGGATGGTCAGATCCATTCTCAATCCGACAATTTTGTTTATCACTTAGAGCATCATATCATCTAGTATCAACGAAGATGAAAGTACTGAGATGAGAAGATATTTGAAATGGAAAAAGAGACCAAGCCCTTTCATCAGTAAGCTTTGAGGACAAAGCTTTTTGAAGACAAAGACAATGTTATATATATATATATAAAATAATACAAATAATGTAAAACAATAATAATAATAAATAATGATTAATTAGTAACTAGTTAATGAAAAGTTATGCCCCTAAGGACATAACCGTTGATGGAGAAGTACCTGCCTAGGGTATATAAGCGGGCCCTCACCCTCATTTGTAATCATCTCTTGTATGAGTCGCTCTGTTTTTTCTTTTACATAACTAACGTGATATTTAACTTTCTTATAAAACCTCTCTCTGTGCCTTGTGATCAACAAGATACTCCTCTACGAAGACAAGAAAAACAGAATCCATGGCAAAAACACTGCATGATTTTGCCTATTCTCATCTAATAACAGTATAGAACAATCAACCTTAAGCTCAATTTTTTGTGTGCCAATCTCTAGGAAGAGGAATAAACAAAATCTTCTCTGGAATCAAACTGATTGGAAAGAAAGTTGGTAATCGTATGTATATGTGCTGAGCTTAAAGATTGATTAGGGTTGAGTAGATTTACTCAGCTATTGAAAGATTTCCAATAAGTATTCACAGTTATAAGATCTTATGGTATTTTTTTCATATATTTTGTAAAAGTTTAATATGTTTCAAGCTGTGGCAGGCAGAATTTATCTGGTATTTCAACTAAAGTGGTCTTAACTGAGTCAAATAGATCAATTTTTTAGGGTCACTTCAGTACCAACCATAAAATCCTGATATAGCTAATTTCAACCCTATGATTTGAAGGATTGATTATGGTTGAGTAAATTCACTCAGATATTAAGCATTTACTAATAAGTATTTACAGGTCTAAGATCTTCTGGTATTTTTTTCGAATATTTCATAAGAGTTTAACGTGTTTGAAGTTGAGTCAGGCAGAATTTATCTGATATTTCAACTAAACTTGTCTCAACTGAGTCAAATAGTTCCACTTTTTAAGGCTACTATAGTACCAATCATAAAATCTCAATATAGCAAATACCAACCCTATGAGTTAACTAAGGCAAAATTCTACCTGTATTCTCTGTCAGTACTCAAGAATCAAGATTTGTTCACACTTTTTAGGGAGCTGTATCTAATAAGTTGTTTCTTGTTCATAGTTCTTTCTTGTAACCATGTTAACATTCTTTGTTTTGAATGGAATTTATTACAGGGATGAGATAACTTTGTTGTTGCAGTCAACAATAACTGCCATACCAAAAACAGAAGCTTATTGTGCACTGCAAGATTCAGCAGGTTTACACTGCTCTAAGGTTGTTGCTGTCTGCAGCTGCCAATCTATTGTATTGGTATGTTCAATGATTGGCTATGAGTTTTCAAAGTATCGAAGGCTATCATTACCGGCAGTAGTGTTGATATTATAATTTCCATGGAACAGTTTATGAAACTCCATGAATGCTAGCAGTGATTACCATGTTTCCATGTAGGATGGTGCAAGATGACCATTGCTCCACATTGATCACGAGATGGCTGTACCAGAGGACTTAAGATGTTTGACATTAACAAAAGCTGAAAAAAGAAGAAGGTAATATTGTTAATTGCAAGAGTTGGAAACAATCTAGGCAAGGCAAGCCAACGCTCTTCCTGAACAGAGGAACAATCCACCAAGATCCAGCTTGTATTGTTGTCTTTGATATGGAATGGCATATCTGTCAAAGAACAGCCAAAACTTTAACGGGAGCGAAACTTCACAATGTTTTCTGAAGATCAGCCATGCCTTGAAGTGGGTGTTTTTGAGCTTAAAATTATTCAGGTGCATTGCGTGGACCTTGTGATTTGGTATTTGCTTCCATATTAATAAAGATACCTGAAAAGGGGAAATGACAAAGGTTGCCATAACAGGGATGGTCTTTGAAACAAGCATTTCGTTTTCAGAATTCTAGAGATGGCAAGACTGTAGAACTCTCTCTCTCTCTCTCTCAGGCACACACATGCACACACACTTCCAAGAATTAAAAATAATGAGCATAATCAAGCAGATATAAGACAAATGACATAGAATTCAATGCCCCAAAATTCTAAGGCTGTATATGAACATGGTATTAACCAGGACCATAGGACACTATACCAAATACAAGGCAGCAATATATGGAGTGCATAAATGACCTTGTCAAGAGGCAAACTGTAATATTGTTGATCTGCAGAAAAGCAATGGAGGCATGAATGTGGGACAAGTAATTTAATTTGTATTTGGGCTTAAGTTCTTGAATCTTGCTGAAACATGCAAATTATATGCACACGTAGCATAAGATATTAGCTGATTGACTTTAGATCATCAATGCTAGAAACAAAGATATTATATTAGTGCATATGGATATCCAAAACATGGCCACCAGATTCACGAGTTTGACTCGCAAGACAGATCGAACATGACTTGGCCCTCAAATAAGCCAAATCAAGTTATTTTCTTGTCAAACTTGTAATCGGTGAGTATGACTCACCACCTCATATTTGAACCATGAGTATTTGTGGCTTATTGGTTGATTTAATGGGTTTAACCATTGACCTGCTGGAAGAATACATTGGGCAGGATATAAATACCAAAAAAGGAGTCCTTTTGGCTTGTGTACTTCAGTTTTTCTCATATTTTTCCTTAGTCATGTTTTTGACTCTTTGCCTCAGCAATTTTTTCGCAGAGCCAAGTTGGGTAACAATGGTCTATGTAAAAAGATTGACATTGTCAAACACATCATGTATAATAGATATAGCCTCGAAGAGTGCCCCCAGCGTCTCTAAGCTCATTGAAAAAGGAGAAATAGGAAAATACAAATAAGAAAGCCTACATAGTGTTGATCATGGAAAATTCTGACATAAACTAATTGGAAGTTGCTCTGAAAGGATGTTTACATGTTCTATACAATTTACATCCCTATTGCATGGATAACAACTATTGTTGTAAGCATTTCTAGCGATTTGACACACTATGCATGGAAGTCTCTGCATGCACATATTTGGATAGGTTAATTGGTTATACAAAGTGTTTGGTTTACGCTTTTGGGTTACCCCTGAATGTAGTTGGGTTTTGTAGTTTTAGAATGATCTTTTTTTTAGCTAGAACCACGGGGTTTTGAACTGATGGCCTTCACACAAGGAGTGCCTTAACAATGTAGTTTATTGCTGATTGTTCTATGCCTCATGGACTAGTTTTAGCATGACCTTAGGTTGGATTTCATGTGCACTTTGTTTTTGATTAATAAAGGTTGTCATGTACTTTTGATTTAACATAAGAAGCCTAAACAATGTAGTGTTTTTTAACTATCATAAAGACATGCCATCAGGTGGAAGATTTCCATTTTGTTGTTGGATTATTGCTCTTATTCATTGACACCCCTAAATTTCCCAAAGCCTATGTGAGGATTTCATTATGCAGGTTGCATCTTTTGCAATTCTAGGTGGAAATGGGTAGTTCTAACAAGGAAGGCATGACTTTCTTCACATCCAAAGAAGATGTGTTGTTTGAAGAAGGTACGAAGAAGCGAGTATTGCAATTTCACATTAAATTCTTGGTGTGTAGCAACAATATTGAAAGTTTAACAAAGAACATCATTCTTTTGTGATTTTGCCAATTAGTCCATGTTAAGTGGCACTATACAATGGCCCTTGAACCTTTTGACTTAGTATTGTTTTTCTAACTCTTGGTAAAAGTGTATTGGCAAAAGAGAGGTTTAATAAATAATGATTTTATGGCCTGTGCTTACATGGGCGCATTTCATTGAAATGTGATCAATTGCTTAATAAAAATGGTTTGCACACATGATTTCATTATGCGGGTTGCATCTTTTGCAATTCTAGGTGGAAATGGGTAATTCTAACAAGGAAGGTGTGTCTTTCTTCACATCCAAAGAAGATGTGTTGCTTGGAGAAGGTTCGAAGAAGTCAGTATTGCAATTTCACATAAAATTCTTGGTTTGTAGCAACAATATTGAAAGTTTAACAAAGAACATCATTCATTTGTGATTTTGCCAGCTAGTCCATGTTAAGAGGCACTATACAATGGCCCTTGAACCTTTTGACTTAGTGTTGTTTTTCTAACTCTTGGTAAAAGTGTATTGGCAAAAGAGAGGTATAATAAATAAAGATTTTATGGCCTATGCTTACATGGGCACATATCATTTAAATGTGATCATGCTTAATAAAAAGGGTTTGCACATATGATCCTCATATGCAAAGAAGATATTGAGAAAATACCACTTAAAAATGTTTAATAGTACCAATTTTGAATAATATATTAGATTGGACATTGAAAAACAATTGCATCTCAATCTTAGTGTCCAAAGAGCAACATCTATAGGTGTGTTTCTTTCTAGACATCTGATTGTTTACTTTAGTCTAGAGTTGATGAGAACATACTATGAATTGCCTTAAAGCTAATTGCTATTCACAGAACTAATGTTTTTGAAGGTAGATTGGGAGGTTGATAGTGTTTCTTAACATAACTAGACTAAAAAAAAAACATTTTTTGAAGCAAGAATGAGGTTTTATCAGCTTTTTTGTGTTACATGCTAGCCCAACTATGCCTCTAAGTAATAGACACTTAAACGCTCATAGAAAATTGAATGAACTTTGAGATCGAAACTTGTTCCTTAGCCATTTTTTAGGACGATAATGTTTCCTGCATTTATTCTCAAGTGTTATTTTTGTGAGCTCTTGAAGCTGGTATTTTAATGCAAGGAATTACTTGTTTTGCTAATTGAGTGAAGGTTGAATCTTTGTTGTTGAAATCTTCATTCCCATTTGTAGAATTATGTGGGTAAGTATCTTAGGGGAGCTCCTTTATGTTAGATGGGTAATATGGGAAAAATGTCTTTGGAGATTTTGTCTCTCCCTAGCAATCCATGGTTCTTTTGCACTTTCCTTCAATGGACTTGTTGGAATCCATCTTGGTTTCGGGAGGATGGAGGATGTTCTTCAACCTTGCAAATTTATCATTTTTGGGGCAAACTTCCTATGGATCATTGACTTTTGAACAAACTTTGCACCTAAATGTGGTATTCTCATAACCCAAAAACATTGTCTAATCACAATATATGATAATATTGTTTGATAGACCTTAAGTTATGTTCAACTCAAACACAATTCCTATCAAAGTTGAAAAGACCATCCCCCTCATTGAGATTTGTCTTATTTTATTTTCATATAGATTGTTGGATTGATTGCAAGTTCTATTCTTCCCATAAGAAAAAGGGCGATGGGGGGGTGTTTGCAAGCTCATCAAGATTGGGGTTTAACTGATAGAAATTGATGTAGAGGGTTGAATTGAGGGAATCAAAGTTTGGAGAAGAGGCTTGCTTTGCACCAAAACCATGGTTTCTCCCCCATGGCCTCTATGATCTTTGGCTTCTCAAATGAAATGATAAAAATACTTTAAGAGAAGAAGCTTACCCTATAAACCAATGCCCAATTGTTTTCATTATAATCCATGAGGCTTGAAGATGATAAATAACCTATTAAATTGGTAGACTTGATGAACCGTCACTTCTAAAGAGGGGACACAACAAACACTTACATCACCACATCAACCAAATGTTAGTTGTCCTCATATTAGAAAATTAATAGTACAAACAATAAAGATATTGCTTTGAGATACATGTATAAGAAACATAAGTGGCTAAAACCTAAATCTAGCAATCGTAAAGCATTTCAAAACTAATATATACAAGCATATAAAAATCATATATTGGTGAACAAATATAGAGATATTGTTTTAGATAGTTGTTGCATTGCTTGCTTTCTTGTTGTGCTCACTTGTCAAATTCTTAAGGGTTGTTATTTTTAATGAAGATAAGTGATGAGCCCTTTGACATAATCATATATAAAGATTTAGACGATTCTAAAGTGTATGCATTTGAGTATCAACTATATTGACAACATTTGGTTGTAACTAATTATCAACACTTTTAAAGGAGGGGAAAACTTGAAACTATAGTGATGGCAATGCTAAGACTTTGAAACTAACAACTCAATGCTCAACCTGTAGGGCTTCCTGGGAAATGGGAGAGGCAAGGTTGTCCCTAGTATGTAGTCCCTAGGGTTCAACTTGTGGATCCTCCTTCCTCACAACCCAAACAAAAACAAGAGAAGGAATGGCAATTGTTTTGTGAAAACAATTGAAGACCCTTGACACGGAGCAACCTTTGTGTGTGTTGGCAATTCCATCGAATACATGCATGATCAAGCTTGACTCAAAAGGATTTTTTATGGAAACGTCCACTAACATAGAGAATAGGAACCAAGTCTTTGAGAATGACTCCTACTTCTACACCTTTGTTGGTCCTCCACTTACGTTATTGGGTAGAACATTTTTTTTTAAACCATGGTGAATCAGTAACACATTAGAATAATCCAGGCCAGGTCTAGGATCAAATCTTCTAGCTTCCACTATAACCCCAAGAGTAGATCCAACAACTCGCAAGCCATAAATACCAAAAACTTGTGACTTAGCAAGAGTTGAGATGTCACATGGATGGAGGCACCTACTCTTCGAGCCTTATCACAACAGGCCAAACATGTCCCTTGGAATTGAAGCTAGGTGGATGAGAGAACAAACTGTGCTTCCAGATGCCCGAGTTACCAACATGGGACAATACTAGTTAGAATATTTCAGTTCAAAAAACAAGGACTTCATTTAGGGCTCAGTTTGGATTCACGTGTGCTTGCTAACATAATAAATTTGGGATGAAGAGATAATCAATGATCCTACACCAAAACCTTTAAACTAACTAAAGTGAGAAGGTACATTGGTATCCCTACATTTGCATGTACATGAATGTCTCAAGGGCTCTCCAAGAACACATTCACATCAATTACCAAGATGTGGAATGGATTCAAACACTTGACCATGAACATGTACCAATATGTTGTAGAAATTGCCATGAGCACAACTGTTTGTTCCTAGGTTTTGCTAAAAACTTGATTAACAACAAAGATAAACCATTAGAGATGGAGGTTGAGAAGGGTTTTAAAAAATCATAGGCAAAAGGGAAGACCGACATAAAGGAAACCATGATCCCACAAGTATACACTCGACAAGGCAAAACTAGCCTTGTCACTCTACATTGGAAAGGATCCTCTCCCAGAAGGAAACTAGCCCAATAAAGGAGCTAATAGTAGCCAACACACAAGGAAAATAACTTGACCCTACAACTCAAAGGCAATTGGAAGCCACAAAACCTAACTTGATTTTAGTTGATGAATCTACAAGCAAAAGGAGGAACATAAAAGATACAAATGAACTCCAATGTAGATACAAGATAATGAAGGGAAAAACAACGACAACAAAACCTCATCCAATGAGGTTGATGAAGACTTAGATGACACTTGAGAAGTCTCAAAGATGGAAAATATGATTGCACTACTACTCCTTGAGTAGTTTAAGCATGAATAGTTGGATAGCCTCCCCCCTTGGAAGATCACACTGCTATACATAGTGGCCATGCCAAGAAAAGGCTAAAGGGGGAGGAAGTACCTTTAATGTAGTATAGTTGCATGGGTTAGGCTTTAAGACAATCCCTATCAAACATGGAGAAGAGAAGGGGAATAAAAGAGTAAACAATCAAGGAAGACCAACAAGAAAAATATATAAGAAACATGGTTTCCTTAAATTAACTTATGTTAAACCAAGGCTCTCTCAAATAAGTGTATGATCTACCCCCAAAATATTTAAACATGAAGAATTCTTAGAATGTAAGAGGCATTGATAGCAAAGGAAAGAGTCACCTCGTAAGAATCAAAATTTACAAGAAATGCTAGATGTCATGCTTTTTAAAGAAAGTAAATGCAACTTTGACACCATGCTTAATATAGCAAAAAAATGTTGAAATGGTCACACTAAAGGCATGGAAGGTGGTGTGGCTTTGATATGGAATGCAACAAGAGTCATCACAATGGATCTTATAGTGGTAGACACTTTATCTTGACTTTCAGGGAAATGGAATCCAATTACGAAAGAACAATCACCAACATTTATAGACCTCTAGTACCTCATCTCAAGGAAGCCTCCCTAGACACCCCCCAACCACTAGGGGAGTCTCTATAATGAGAATGATTGATAATTGGGGATGATTTCAACCTCATGACCTCATTAGGGAAAAGGATGGTGTGAGTTAGAAAATTAAGTGAAGGCAATGGATGCTTCGAACAATTCATCGATTCTTTCTGATTAGTAGACATACCCACAAAAAGGCATCTACACACTTGTGACAATAGACAAGGAGGGACACAATGATTTGTTGTACATATATATGCATTATTGCTTTCAAAGAAGCGTTGGAGAAAATATTACAATGTAGCAGCAAATGTACTACCTAGTGGAAGATTAGACAATTGACCCATATCATTGCACTGGGATTATCATTCAAAATTTAGCACTTTCATGCAAAGATTCACTAAGCAATCAAGATTAAGAGCAACAATGGGATTAGTCACCATTGTCACCTTAGTAACTATTCCCTAGTTGTTATGTGGTTGGATGTAATCCCCATAAGGGTGGCTTCCTTAGCAGATCTTAAAGTTTAAATAATCTAAGTGATCCTAGGCTAAATGCCCCCTTAGGATTCTACTAAAAAACTCACCCATAGATAAATGTCCAATAATAAGGGTTTCGAGTGAGTTAAGATGTAATTTCAATACAACAAGTTCAAAGGACTCTATAGTTAAATCTAGAGGGCTTAGTAAGTCCTGAAGAGGCTCAAATAGTTTTCAAAACACGTGTTATCTGTAAATTACAAATTGTTGCTACAATCTAGGCTTTTAATCAACATAATTACTACATGCAAATATTTATAACAACAATAACAAAATAACTCAAGTTTAATGAATGAACTAGGGAATTAATTACAACAATTTTCAATGGCGGAAAACACATAAAACAACAAGAAAGACCCTAGATGTCAATGCTAATTAATGGCTAAAAAATGCATGAAAAATAATATTTATACTTTTCCAATTTAGTACATGCAAAGTTTAACCCTAGGATTATAAAGCCTTATGTAAATAATACTAAAAAATGCAAAATTTGTTATAACCTAATCTTAATTTACCCTAGAAAGCATAAAAGAAAAGTTAGAGTTTTGTTTTGTTGTTATTTTGTGGGATTTACTCAAGAATGGACTAATGCTTTTCTCAATCAAGAGCTAATGGAGTCCAAAGCTAAAATCTATAGAAGAAGATTGATTGAAGCGATTTAAGGGAAGAGAGAAAGCTACACTTAGGTTTCTCAATTCCTCAAACCCTAACATCTTCCAATCTTATTAGAGACAAAAATAGGAGGAAACTACACTGAGGTTCCTCAGTAGAAACTCGATGATGATCTTGTCAAGGAGATGTTAGAGTTATAAAATATTAAACAACATTTTGGTGAAAATTTCATTAAAACCCAATCTCTACAACATGTACAAGATGGAAGAAGATACTTACAATAAGTTTGCATAAAATCACCGTTGATCATCCCAGAGAAACAACATCCAATCACAATATCATCCCCAATACAATTTTCTCATTTAATACTCCATAGCAAACAAGAGAAAATAGACAAGCTAGTGCGCACTACTCTCCAAGTGTGAGTGTAATAATGAACGAAAACTAAATCAACTTCCCGCTAATGATATGATGGAAACCAAATTGATTTAGCTTAAAATTAGAATAATCTCCCTAAAAGTTAAAATGTGATTACAAGTTGAATAAGTCACAATTCAACCCCCAAAAAGAGGCAATTCAATGAGAAAACACAAAAACAAGTCTGTTTCAACCCACACATGTGAGCTAAAAAAAAACCTCCAAGGGTGAAATCATCCTCTAAAAGGTGTGGCTCCCATGTAGCTCCCATCAAAATGTGCCATGGATGAATGAAAGGGTGCTTCTCACTCCAAAACTCATATCTCATCTTCAAATAATGTCCAATCATTAAGCAAAGGCTCCCTCAACAAGGCATTATCACTAAATAAGTCCAGATCACTAGTCCAAGCCACATGAAGGGGAAGTCATCGAGCTAAGCTATGACCACCATGTAGATCAATGCACGATCCCTTCTAGAGGACTCTTAGATCATCATCGTCATCAAATCATCTAAAAAACTAGGCAATATCCATCAAGAAACTGCAATACCAACCTAGGGGTTGTTGGAAAAGTAACTAGGCTCGGTCTTCATAATTATATTTGTACTTGTATCAATTTGTATTTTATGTAAAACAAAAAAAAGAACTTTATTTAAGCATGGGTTTCATGCTCAAGTCTAGGTCAAGCATGTTCATCATGCTCAAGTCTAGGTCAAGCATGCTTTTCATGCTCCTAGGGTTTAATGAGTCAAAAGAGTCTTTTTCATATGTATAAGACTCATTTGGGAAATTTGTAACAAGAAAGAAAATCAACTTTGTTTCCCAAGACCAAGTTGGCCCTGCCAGAGAAAGCCGACCTAAGAGAGGCCTATTCGACCCCTTGAGAAGGGTATTATATTGGTAAAGACTTTGACCTATTTGAAAATTCACTCAAGCATTCAATCTCTAATCCAAGAAAAGGAAGCAACAAGAGCGAAGGATAAGAAGACAAGAGAAAGTCAAAAGGAAAGAAACAAAATCTGATTTTTATGCTTGGATTCTCACACATATGAGATTAGGGTTTCTAGAAAATTGCAGAAGCCTAAGAATTGCAGGTTCAAGGTGCATATTTGATATAGAGGGTCAAAAATCTGATTTGACCAAAAAATTTGAAGTTTGACTTTCGTTGACCTTGGTGACCTGAGTTTGTTTGAGGAAGGAATCATTGGAGGGTTGGCTTGGTACTTGGAAGGAATCTTGACTTTGGTCTTTGGGTCTTGGAGGTCTCATTTTGATTTGATTCCATTAGAAGAGGATTGTTTGAGTTTTCCCTAATTGTGGGGTTTTGCCCTGGCTTGGAGCCTATATCTTGTGTTCTTTGTGATTTTCATGTTTTGGTAATTGCTTGATGAAGAAGTAAAACTAAATATTATAAATCCAACAAATATCACAAGTAATTTCAAGTAAGGAGAGTCAATTTTAATCTACAAACTCTTTGATTTTCCAACAGGGGTGTCATGTCATCTTTAGGGTACATTAGCTCTCAAATCAATGCCCTGGCTTAGATGTGCATCGTTTCAGGTCCTAGGGGAGAGGAGAGTGTCATTAAGAGTGTTGAATGCATTTGAAGGTCAACACTCCTCAAGAAGTGGTCAACATCCTAGTTATAATGCTTAGTGGAGGTTGGACATCCTATTTAAAGTGCCAGAGAAGCATAATATAATCCCTCAAGGGATGGTAGTTGTACATGGGAGTAAGAATCTAACACATACTCATAGAGTCAAGTAAGATCAACATTATAGGTCCAGGAACCATAAGAGTATCAGAGTGGGCCATATTTAATGTAAAAGACATCAAAGCACTTACACAAGCATCATCTTCAAATGACTTTCTAACATATGATTTGTAAACAAGCTACCGTGTTTAGGAATGAGAGGGTTATCATAAGGCTCGATTAGGTGATTCCAACCCTAAGGGGAGGAACAATTCTTAGGTTGACCCATCAATTAGATGCTGCAATTGATCAATGACATTGTATGGAATTTACTTCATGGAGGATGCCACAATTTTGTACTAACTATGAAATTCCAACATCCTTGAGTGTTATTATGTGAAGAGAGTACAATTGTGGGACCTGAGCTACCCCTTTCCTCAGCGTATTTTTATCACCCCTCTTTTATGCCTTTTTCTTCATTGTTTTTCTTTTTCTTTGCAAACATAGTTTAGGTTACAAGTTTCTACTAATTCATCATTGATCCCTTAAAGGTGAAGGCTTCATTTCTCATCAAGTTTGGGATATTCAAATTTCATTTCATTTAGATAGAAAAAGCATTAGCTGGAATCGGGTGAGGGCTAATTGTGCATTGGGGTGCAGAAGAGGGGAGGGGTGTGTGAGTAGAGCTCACACTAGGCTTTTGTCCACACATTTTCATTTATCTCTACCAATCTTTTGCATTTTAACATTATGGCACATGCTTTTTGTTTTCTTTTTGCTACATCAACCTCTTATAACAAAGTTTCCAAGTCCCTACTCAAGGACGAGGAAAATAGGGAACTAATACTGGTGAAAAATAACAATCAATGTGAATATGGGATGTGGATATGAGGCAAAGATGGAAAATGATAAGTATGGATTACTATGGACACACAACATCAATTAAATCCTTTTATTTTTTCCCTTCTAAACAGTGAAAAAAAATGCCTCTAGGAGGGTCACACTGGACTAGGGGCAAATGATAACCACCAAGGTCAAGCATGGGAACAAGACTACAACCAAAAGTAATATATTATACAATTCAACCTGTGGTACTTACTATAATTCCCTCAAACATTAATGAATGAACTTGAATACAAAAATGGTTAATGTACCTCATATATGATGACTCGTCTTCATTAGATGAATAGGCTATATCTAAAGGAAGCATTGACCAGAGCTTGACTGATAGGCCTTTGAGGCTAGTGGTCTATGGATCATCATAGGGCTCTTGGCTAGAAAGTTGAACCATAGAAGACAAAATTTCTCCTTGGGGTTTAGCCACATGGGTGGGTAATAAGGACAACAACCACACACCATGAACCACTCCCTTTTGGTTTGAGAAATTTTGTCTCTCACACCTGAATTTCAAACAAAAGATGGAAGAATTATGAAAGGATGGAAGCAACATCTAAGGAATTAAAATGTACAAACCCTAATGGAAGCTGAAAAAACTGAAAACTCAAGTGCAAATAGTGGAACAAAGAGGAGTTTGGGAATATTATGTGACAAATGGAAGCTTGAAAACAAAATGATAGTACTCCAACATGAAATCATGGCTACATGAATGACATAAGACCTTTGAATAGAGAAAATCAACCTTTTGTAAAAGTATCATGGCTTGCAACCAATATGAGCAATGCCTTTAGAAACAAAAATCTAAGATTTTGATGGCTTGGTGAAGGGGCTAAAAACCCTTGATTCTTTAACTATACCACCATCCAAAAGAGGAACCAAAATAGATTCATAAAAAATGAGCAAGACATTGATCTAGAAATCCACACAGAGATAAAAGAGGAGTTCATCAACCACTTTAGTAGCTTCTCTTAGAACCGTTGGGGTATAGAGGACAAGTCACGGATGGCATCATCAAAAACATTCCCAAACACGGAATAATATACCAAAATGTGTCCCTATTTTTCTTTTTTTTCTTCCTAGGTCAAATATCCCAAGGAAAACCGTTAATATCTCGTCCTTATTCTAAGAATGGTACCTAGGGAAAACCCTAGATTCTTTATGACACAAGGCTAGGTCAACAAGATCGCTCAAAGTCATTAAAACAATATAGTAATTATGAGTGTTGATGTAATGCCATATTCATCCATAAGTGTTCATTGTCCCTGGCTATCATTAAGGGGGTGTGTTGGAATGTGTCCCTTTAGAAGGTAATAATGTCTAGGTCACGTCAGAAGAACTTGTAATCTTACATAAAAGAGGTATACGTGACATTTATTATGGAGTAAAATACCCTTGTAATAATTTATTATGTAAAGACGTGACATTACACTATCCCACATGTATTTGGGATGTAATTTCTCCATATATGTTGGTATATAATAAAGGCAAGGGAAATCCATGAAATACACAATGTACAATGATAAAGTTTTATTTTTGTTAACGATGAAACGTTTGTGGAGGTGTTCTCTTGGTAAGATTAGAGATTTATGAAGATAATAAAGATGTTATTACCTTCCCGTGGATGTTTCCCTAATTGAGGTTTTACCAAATATATATGGTCTATGTTTTTTTTTTCCTTTAATTCTTTCTCTTGTCCCTTTTCTTAGATTGATTAAATGTTATATGTATAGGAGAATATATTAGTAAGGTTCTAGTGTGTTTTGTATTGTCATATGTTTATGCATATTTTCAATATTCTAAGATAGTATTAGAGCTTGTCTTTTCTACTTGCTTCAATAATTTTTACTTAACTACATTTTCTTCAATAATTTTGAGGGCTTATTACTTTATAGTTTTGTCAATAAATTTAGTAGCCATTAAGACTTTTCTTTAGATTTTGGTATTTTTCCTCAAAAAATGTTTTTTTCCCCCCCTCTAATTATGACTTCATTGTTGGATTTGGAACAGTGAAATCAACTAGGATTGACTATTGGTTTGTTAAATTTAGCTTTGGTTTACCTGATTTTGAATTAGTTTGTCTAACCTAGCGTTGGTAAATTAATTGTTTATAACCTTAAGTTCTTTTATTTTAAAGTTTGATGTTTACAAGGCCTATTTTTTATACTGAGCCTAATTATTTTTCCCAAGATCATATCTTTTGTTGCAAGAGTCTATTTTCATATTTTTTTTTGCTAGGTTCATTTTTTTGTGATCTAGTTGTTGGTCCCTTCTCTGGCCTCTTTGCGCACCATACGAGCCTATATAGAATATGTACGACTGAGTTTGTTTTACAATGGAAAATTTGTTGTTTTGGTGCAAAATTTGGCATTTGTTATCCTCCACTGTTCGATTCACGTCATGGATAAAGACATGCTTGGGCATGGTAGAGTTGGCATCAAAATTTAGGTTGGATGGTCTGAGGGTTTTATCGGAGAATGGATACTAGATTTCACATATGGTTACTTTGTAAGAAATTTCATCAACATATTGCAGACCACCGTTGTTTTCTATCTGAGTCGAAGCACAGTGGATGTTTTTCTCCACAGTATCACTCCCGAGATAGAACCCTTGCTATGCCCTCCAGGCTACATTTGATTCGATTCAAGGGATTATTGGGTGCCACTGCCATTATTATGAATTGCTTTTACAAAGGATGTCAAATTTTAAGGGGCATCAACCACTAAAGGAGCGAGAAGGGAAGAGAACCCCATTTCCAACCCCACTGTGGCCATTGTACCCATGGCCTGGTCGGTTTTTGTTATCATTGTTGATCTCTCATGCAATGTAACGTAAATTGGCTCCTCAACCTACCTATGTCATGTCCTTGGTGGGTTTCTTATATTGAGTTGCAAGATTTTGAAACCCAAATTGGATCACCATCTGGTTGTCTTTATAAGGGGTTGATTGCCTTCTTTGCAGTGGCCATGTCTAGGTCAAATTGTTTTGATTGTATTCTCCTTGTACTCATATCAAACCCTATGGGCGAATGCACAAATTGTGTCATATTGGATATAAAACATAATTATATTTGTTATACTTCGAATGTAAGCTATGATGAGTATAATAAAATATATAATAGGTCATGGTTATTTCTCCATTCATTCATCATTATACTTATTATGAATAAATATTAATAATTTACTTATTATTAATAAATAAATAATTTATAATAATAATATATTATTTGGTTTGTGTTTCATGGTGTCTAACATTGAAGAAATACACTCATGTAAGATAAGAACAAAAAAATTATAGGTAATTTTTTTTTTAATTTATTCATTTTTCTTCTAGTTATTAGCTTCTTGTTTTTATTTACAAAGGTTTAGTTTATGTTTTTATCCACTATTATGACTTTAGAAGTATTTTTTGTTCCTGTGTTAGTGTGTTCTAACTCTCTTCCATGGAAGAGAATTATGGTTGATCTTCTTAGGAATAAGAATCTACGGCAACGAGTTAATGGTGAACATCAACAACCTACCAATGCTAAAGACTTGGCTATATGGAAAGAACAATATGATCAAGCAAGAGGACCCATTGGTCAAATGGTTTCAGTTAGTATGGAAAACTTTAGCTTCCTTATTTGATAAATATGATGATATATCTTTTTACTATCTTGAAAAGAAATCCATGAATTAGATACTAAATATTTTGATAGGATACAATTGTTCCTTGCTGAACTAAAATCTCTACACGATTTTTTTTGTTGTTGGTTTTTTTGTTTTTTTTTTTGTAAATCAACGATTTTATATTAAGTCATAAAATACATAAGATACAAAATGGTCTGCACGCAAAAACAAAAGTAAAACTTCCTTGCTCGCTCAAAATGTCTATGAACCGCTAAAACATTATCTCCTGACCCCGAGGCTAACCACGCAGGGTTGCCTAAAGAGGGGCTTGAGATAGCAAAACATTTCACCACCTTGGGCGACTGGACAAAAGGAAGGAAGGAGGACCAGGAGGACCTCATCAGTCACAAGAAACCAGTATCCTCGAAACCAGTAACAAAACATGCCAAAACAAGAAGTGAGATCTGAAACAGAAAAGCCATTACAACTTTAAGATTACATAATCTTTACTGGGAGCACTCGGTCCGGCCGTAGCAGTCCTTTTCTCAGGCTGAGGAGTGGTTCGTTTCCCCTGGCTGGTATCGGTTGCTTCCTCCAAGACCTCCACCACAACTGAGGATCCTTAACGAATGGAGTGCCTGAGGAGACTGATGAGGACACTCATTTTCTGCGAGAGGACTCCAACATCCTAAGTCAGGGCGCTGAGATTGAATTCTATGGCATCCAGTCTAGCCATATACTCTGTCGAAACGAGAGAGATTGCCTGATGTGCTTGTCTGATGTCTTCACGCTGCATGCTAAGCGCCTTGGCTAGCATGGTTTTCATCCTCCACATTTCACTCTAGGTTTGAACAAATTGAATAGCTTGAGTAGTTGCAATGCCTGGATCATGAATCCATTCCACTTCCTTCTCCAGATTTGGCTCCTCTAGATGTTCTTCCTCCTTTGTAACTGTTGCTTCTAGTTCTTCGATTTTGCGCTTTTCTTTTTGGGTAGTTCGGGTTTCATAGGCTTCTTGGGCCTGCTGCAGGTCTCGGTTAGCCGAAACATTATGACTTCCCTCACGCACCATACTGCTATTGCAAAGCGCAGAAAGACTGAAACTCCTGATAGCACAACGATTGCTATGTTGCAGGTCGCGGGAGAGCTGTATGCCGATCTTTTGGTGGGAAGCTGTAGATATAGTAGAGGGTGGCCAGGTCTGGCTCGAGGTTTCCCACTTCACCGTCGGATAGGCACTGATCTTGCCATAATAACTGCTGTTACGATTTCCCAATTCCTGTTTATGATACGTATCCTTAGTCTTAACTCTGCCATGCTTGAGCCTATTTGTTGAATGCCATGTGTCCTCCTTTGTGATTTGCTGACGACGGTGATCATATTTTTTGTTGGTTGTTTGCCTCGGTCAATGCCCTTTGTCCTTGTGGGTGATTTCCCACTCCTCCTTATGTACTTCATGGGTATGTTACCTGATATTCCTTCGATTGGCTATCTTCATTCACTGTTAAGGCAAATTCCTTCGTACCCTTGCACCACTTCTTCCGTTAACTTATGTCTTGTCTCGAGAGAAGTGTACACTTACTCCGAAGTTCGGTGCATGTGACGTCATGCCAACAGGTGTCCAGGTAGGTGAAGTAGTTATCAATCAATCCCGTAGTTGGCCAGATGATCAGCCACTGCATTGGCCTTTCTTCTCACTGCATGTAGTATGATTCCGTCAAGGCATGAGAGGTGCTCAGCTATGAGCTCTGTGACCTTGGCCCACCTCCAATGCTTCATGACCTTACTCGGTTTCACTCCTGAATGCATTCTCCTTGCTGCCGTGATTGCCAATTGAGAATTCCCTTCCACCACGGTGGCTCCTGTTTTCAGGCGTCTGAGAATTCTTAATCCTTGCTCTAAAGCTGCAAATTCCATTTCATTATTAGTTCCTTCACCCAATGATTGACTGAAAATATGATGTATTTCCCCTTTGCTATCCCGAAGAACACCTCCAATACCTGCTGGCCCCAGATTTCCCTGAGAGGCCCCGTCAAAGTTGAGTTTATGAAAGCCTATCGGTGGAGGAGTCCAGGTATTCACGACGGTACCTTGTTGTTGTCACTGATTTGATGAAACAATGATGGTTCCTATTTCAATGCCAAATCCCTTCAGAATTTGTAAGTCCTAGACTGAGAAGTCCTTGTTCTGTTCTGCTTTCCCTATGGTGAGAACTGTTTCTCTTATGTTTTGCAGAATTGTGCCTTTAATATATTCTATGTTTCTGGTTTCATTTTAGAACACTCTTCCATTTCTTTCTTTCCATACCGTCCATACTATAAACCCTGGGATAAGTTTCCATAATATATTAACCATTTGGGTTTTGGAGAAATTGCCTCTCCAATTCTCTACAGTTTCATGAATTAAGTTTCTTACCTTGTCCGTCCTCTTAAAAATGGTTTCTATCCAATTCCAGAGGCTATCTGTCCATTCACATGTATTGAGGAGGTGATTCATGGTTTCCTCCTCAAATCCACATAGGGGGCAACGTGATGGGCCTATGAACCCTTTTTTCCTAAGGTTCTCCCAGGTAAGCGTTCTTCGGTGCATCAAGAGCCAGAGGAAAGTTTTAATCTTCAGCCAAAGTTGAGCATCCCAAACTTTACTGTACCAATTAACTTTTTCCTCATGTTTAGTTCCTTCTATATAGATTCTTACTTCTTTGAGTGATAAGTTTCCCCCCTCAAGCTTTATCAGCCCACCGTGCTTTCCTTATCTTTCTTTTGGCCAACTCTATCTTCAGTGCTCTTATACTGTTACTTTCCCCTTCCGACGGTTCTGTGTCGCTAAATAACCACATTCTCCATGCTTGGTCATTTTCATTAGGTTTCCAATAATGGTTTACTGTTGTTCTCCCTAGCTCCTGGCTTCTTCTTTGAATGGTTAAGAATTCAGGGCTTTTCAGCTTAGGTAGTTGTTGCCAAGCATCTTCCCAGAATAGGGCAGTCTTTCCATCTCGAACTTCCCAAAAACTCTGCTCTTGAATTATGTGTCGACTAGTTCTAGCCAGGTTCCAAATTGGAGAGCCATTAGGGGTTTCTTGCATCCTGATCAAATTCTGCAGGCTATAATTATGAGCATACTTTGCTTTCCAATGTTTGGCCTAGGGTCAGTTGGGTTCCTTTAGCCACCTCCACCATAACTTGGCTCCACATGCCTGGTTGATGGTGAAGGGGTCCTGCATATTCAGCCCACCTAGGTGTTTGGGTTTGCAGATCTTATCCCATGCCATTAGAGACCGCTTCTGCTTCCCTGAATTACCCGAGCAGAGAAACGCTCTTTGGATGAATCAGATTTTCTGAAGAACCCCTTTAGGTGTCGGGAGAATGGAAAGCATGTAATGTGGAATAGCTTGGAGGACGAATTTGGTGAGGACAAGGCAACCTGCAAAGTTAAGGGTTATGTGCATCCAATGATGACATCTTTTCTCTAGGTTGGCAATAATTCTTTCCCAATGCAATTTTTGCCAGGGTCTGTCAGTCAGCGGAATGCCAAGGTATCTTGAAGGGAGGTTGCATCTTTTGAAGCCTAGGATGGTAGAAATATTCTTCTGTACTACTAGGTGCGTATTGAAAAAGATAATGAAGATTTAGTTAGATTAAGCTCCATACCTGAGGCAATACTGAAGCGATTGAGAATATTTCTGAAGCCAAGAGCTTCTTTGACCGAGGGCGTGCCATGCAGCATTGTGTCATCGACAAATTGCTAATGTGTTGTTGCAGGGCTTGAGGGCAAGGGTTGGAGTCCTTGAATGATTCCTTCCTCTTTTGCTCCACTGATTAGTCTGCTTAAACCTTCCATTAGAATAACAAACAGAAAGGGGGATAGGGGGTCCCGTTGTCGTAAACCTTGGGAGGGTGTAAACTGGGCTGTTGGAGCTCCATTAACTAGGATTGAAAATTTGGTAGATTTAACCAGTGCTAGGATCCAGATTATCCATTGTTTCGCAAAGCCGAAGGCTTCTAAAATAGCTTCCAAATAGTGCTAGTTTACCTTATCATAAGCCTTTGATAGGTCCAACTGCATTAACATGCCTGCTTTTTTCTGAGTATGGAGAGTGTGAATCATCTCTTGAGCTAGCAAGATGTTGTCCAAAATCTGTCTCCATTCTACATAGCCTGATTATTCTTCCGAAATGATTCCTGTAAGAATTGGTTTTAGTCTGTTGGCTATGACTTTAGAAATAATCTTGTACAAAACATTGACAGTGCAATTGTTCGAAACTTCGACGGAGTATTAGCTTCCTCCTCCTTTGGAATAACGACAAGGAACGTAGAATTGAGGGATTTGAGGATTGAAGAGGAGTGTCAGGAATCCTCCACCACTTCCCATACCTCTATCTTGATGATCTCCTAACACGCTTTGTAAAAGTCGATGGTGAAGCCATCCGACCCAGGTGCCTTACCATTTGGCATATCTTTCACAGCCTCTTCCACTTCTTCGAAGGTGATTTCTCGATTTAAAGCCTTGTTTTGATCCTCAGTGATGAGATTGGGGATAGAAGTTAAAAGTTCCTCAATTGCTTCCTCTCTGTCAATCTCAGGTTCCCGAGCAATCTGGCTGAAATGATTTATGAGAAGGCTCGAGATTTCCTGATGACTTTGTATCAAGGTTCCCTGATCATCTTTAATGCTTAATATTTTATTAGCACCTCTGTGATCAATGGCAGATCTATGAATTTTTTTTATGTTCTGTTCACCTTCCTTAAGCCATTGAATCTTGGACTTTTGCTTCCATAACATTTCCTCTTGTTGGCATCTTAACTGCCAGTCCTGCACGAGCTTTTGTTCTATGTTCATAGTTTCTTGGTTAATATTTCCTTGGATCCAATCCTTGTGAATTTGTTCCATTTGCTCCTCTAGTTTCTTTTTTTTCTTTAAATATGTTACCAAAGACTTCTTGATTCCAAGATTTTAGTCTGGCTCTGATGTGTTTAAGTTTAGCCTGTAGAATGAACATTTTAGTTCCTCTTATGCCTAACGGTTCATTCCAGCATTGTTCAATTTTTGGAATGAACTCAGGATGACTGCGCCAAAACTTTTCAAATCTGAATGGCTTATTCCTGGGTGTGCCTTGGATAGCCGCAGTCATTATTATGGGCCAGTGGTTCGAACCTCCACTAGGTAGTATGTCTGACTCCACAGTGATCCCTTCCAGGAGAATGGTTTCTGTCACTAAGAATCTGTCCAGTCGAGAGGAAATTTGCCTATCACCCCCCATTTTGTTGTTCCAAGTGAAGGCACCACTCTTGGGGAACACGTCTACCAGCTTGGCCGATTTAATGAAGTCTTTGAAAGCTTCAATATCCTTGTTGAGCATTCTGATACCTCCTCTCTTTTCCGTGAGTGAAGTGATAATATTGAAATCACCTTCGAAGATAACTTTTGCTTGAGGATATCTTAGTTACAATTTGGATAGAGTGCTCAGTAATAGAAATCTGGCCTCTAGTTTCTGAGGGTCATAGACATTTGTTCATAGATATGTTTCTGGATTCCCTACTATTTGGACTTCTATAGATATGTGAGATCTGGCAGCTTCAGGGGAAATGAGCTGGATAACCTGTGGATTCCACAGAATGGCCATGCCCCCTTCCCATCCACTACTTGCTGTTTCTAGGTAGTCCATTCGTTTACCCAATTTTTTACTGATATTGACCATTGTGTTGCTAGAACATTTAGTTTCTTGCAAAAACACTACATCTGGTTGTTCCTTTTGTACTTTCTTCTTTAATACACGCTGTTTTTTTGGCTATTTAGCCCTCTAGCATTCTATGAAAGTACTTTCATAACTAACATAGTTTCGGAGGTTAGTGTGAATGCCTCAAGGGCTTTCAAGGGCTTTGATGCAGTCCCTGCACTCTTACCCCTAGCCCTTTTGCTGTTCCCAAGCTCTTTCTCTGCAACACCAGTTCTACTTGTTGTCTTGCTATGAATAAGTTGTTGATTCTGTTTACCTCCTCTTCCGATATGTGTTCCATTCCTTTCTTTTTCCAGTCTTCTACCATGTTTGGTAGATCCATACCTTCTTGCTCAAGCATGTCACTTAGTTCCATATCTTCGAGCCCTATTTCGCTGGTTATCATCTCTGAATCTTCTTCTAATCCTTCTGTTGGTCCCTGAGCTTGAGGGATGTTGATTGATGACTTGGAAACAGGTTCTTTCATTTCTGGTGTGGCTGTGGGTTGGCTTTCTTTCAATGATTCTCTCTGTGGATTGTTGTCCTCTGACTCTGTGTCTGATTCTAACACCTCAAAAGCATTGCTTGTGTTTCTAAGGGAAGTGCTTGCTTTAGTTTGTCGTTTTTTGTTTACTCTCTGTCTTGCATTCGGTCATACAAAGCCTTCCTTATTCTTATCTCCTTTGTTCTCCTTGGTTTTCTCCGCCATTTTGTTCATTGGGCATTCTTTGATCAAATGTCCATGCTCATGACATTTCCTGTAGCGGAACGAGATCTGCTCATAGTCTATAGCTTGAAAATACACTTCATCTATGTATTCCAACCATAGGCCCTCATGAAGTTCTCCCGAAACATCCATTTCTACACAGATTCTAGCGTAGGAGGTATATCTTTTTTGTAATGTCGCTTTTGAGGCTTTGATGAAGTTACCTAACTTGTGACCTATCTGTTCCAGCGCTGAATGTCCCCAATAGTCAATCGGAAGAGAGAATAGGCGAATCCATACCGGTACCTGTTTGAAGGTTTCCTATTCTGGCACGAAGTTGGGTTTCCATGGTCGCATGTAAGGACCTGCTGAGGCAAAGAAATATGGTCCTCCTTCAAATATTTGATCCTTGTCTTCGAGATTGGAAAAAACCACTGTATAGAATCCCTTGGATCCTAAGTGTAGTCTTACATCCCCTTTGGGTTTCCATTGTTGCTTTATCCACATGCACAGTGCTCTTTTTGTTGGCCAAAACCCCATGAACCTACAGATCACTGCATTTTCTACCATGTGGTCACGGTATGCTTGAAGTTCTGGGTCAGAAATTATTACCCGTAGGGTGTCAGTGGCTTTGGGTTTGCACGGTCCCTGGGTTTTTTTCTTCCCTGGCTGTTGACGCTGTTCCTTCCCATCCTGCCTTGTCCTGGTTTAGATCCTCCTCTTCTTTTGATTGTTCATCCTCCAGCTCGTTTCCTTGTGAAACCTATGCTTGGGAAGGATTCGTATTGTCTCTATTCGCTGTACTATTGCTTCCAATGATTTCTTTCTGTTTCTTGGTATTTTTGCCCTCATTGTTCCGCTTTCCTTTGTTGGTCACATTCTCCTTACCTGACTTCTCAGAACCTAATATCTGCACTTCGTCCTATGTAGTTTTCTCCTTGTGCATCATTACCTGTTTGTATGATGGGGTCCTAATGGACCTCGCGTTTTCCATCTGTAGGGTCAGAATCTGCCCTCTTTTGCACAGCTCTGCAGCTCTGGCTCTGTCCTTCTCCATAGTTGGTACTTAGGTTGCAGTTGAAATAGTTCTCCTTAAAACCCTAGTCGCTCCAGAACCTACCGCACTCACCCCGTTTCAATAAATTCCTCCATATCAAAGTTACATGAAAAACTTTATAACTATGGAAAAGATTATAAAAAAACTAATATAGCCCTAATAATTGTTGTAGAATGCAATTGCCTTGTTCTTTTGATATGTTCATTCAAACTATAAATATAGCAATTGAAATGTCCAAAGGATTAATAACACTTGAGGTTGAAGATTTTTGTAAAGGTTTGATTAATGAGCAAGAAAAGTTGATTTCTTCTAGATGATTAAAACCTAATAAATCTTTCATGGCACATAATACAGAAAATCCTAATAAAGGTTCTAATAAAAATCCTAAATTACACAAAAGAATCTTCCCAACACTCTTGTAATGATGCTTCTAATGATGCAAGTAAAAAGAAAGTGTTTAATCCTTGTAAGTATTGTGGGAAAACCAACCACCATGAAAAGATTTGCTTTAAATGAAGATGTGAACTTGTTAAAGTAAAGAAGAAGTCCTTCGCTTAACAACATTTTTTTGTGTGTGTCTATTATGTTCAATCAAGTAAATCTCCTTTGTATGTGGAATGGATTATGAATTTTGGTGTTTCTAACCATTTGCCTGGTATTGCTTCATTGTTCTCTTCTTATCAAACTCACAAGCACACATCATAGAAGTTTCTATTAGTGATGGTAAACAACTTTCAATAGTAGGTTATGGTAATGTTAAAGTTCCTAACATTGGAAGATATTTTTCATGTTCAAGGCATGTCTATCAATTTGCTTTTTTATTTATAGTGCATGTCAAAAATGTTATAAGTTCGAAGCATGGCTAAAAAAATTTGTTCTTAAAATTATCAAACATAACTACAAGGTAATTTCTTATGGTCATATTGATCATGATTTTGATTTATATAAGTTTATTGGTTTTCATTCAACTAAAAAACACCCATTTTATTCCTATGTTGCTCATGTTGATGAACAAAGTAAATTATGGTATGAAATATTAGGTCACTTGAATTATAGGAAAATGCAAATGTTATAAAAAATGGTACTCGACTTACGTCTTATTTCTTCCACTAAATGTGTTTGTGAAGGTTGTGTGTTTGGTAAACATCATATGAAAATGTTTGATTAAGGTAAAGCTTGGTAAAGAAAAATTGCAACTAATTTTTAGTTATATATGTGGTATGATTGAAATTCATTCTTTATCTCATTTTATCTATTTTCTTACTTTTATTGATGACTATAACAAAAAATCTTGGGTTTAAATTTTTAAACATAAAACTCGAACCTTTGATAAATTTCAAGAATTTAAATCCATGATTGAAAATAAATCTAGTAAAAGTATTGAGATATTGAGAATTTATAATTGGTGGGGGGTGGGGGGGGGTGGGGAGGGGAGGTGGAATTCACTAAAAATGAATTTACTGCATATTTATCTAAGCATAGAATTCAACGTCAATAAATTGTTCCTTATACCCTTAACAAAATGGGGTAGCTGAAAGAAAAATGGAACTTTGGCTGAAATAACTAGATGTATGCATAAATTCTTACATATAAGGTTCTATCCTAAATCAATTTGTTGTGCTAACTATATTTTAAATTGACTTCCTACTAAGGCAATTTTGTAGGTTACTCTCGAATAAAAATGGAATGGAAAAAATATCGATATAAGCAACTTTAAAATATTTGGTAGTGAATGTTGGGCTCATATTCCTTATGACAAATAGAAAAATTTAAAACTCATGTCTCAAAAATGCATTTTTCATTTGTTATATTGAGGATTCTAAATCTTACAAGTTATTTGACCCATCTACCAAAGGATTCATCATTCAATGAGATGTTCAATTTAATGAACTTTCTCCTTCTCCCAAGTCCTCTAAACCTTATGTCACTATTGGCAGAATTGGCATTGATGTCAAAGGTGGTGTTGAATTTTCAATCAATCCCTTCAAAATGTGAATATTGGGAGGAGGAGAAAATAACATACTATACACTCAACTGGAAAACAGATTTGGAATGTTGTGTTGAATGTGTATAAACATATCTCTCTTTGGCACTAATCCTAGCCTTCCATAAGAAGCAAAACAAGCAATGAAACAAGATTTTCTCAAAGCCATTTCATTCATGGAGGCTAGCAACTAGTGACAAGCTTATATCATTGAAGGGAATAGATAATAAATTGACAAAGAGAGTCAAGAAGAAGAATTAAATGTCATTGAAGTTTCTTCACGCAATATATTATGATTATGATTTGGAAAAGCAACTTGAAAATCATATTGGATGCATGATAGGAATTATTTATTTATTTGATAGACCCTCTATTCTCACTAGAAAGCGCTTGTATGGCCATAAGAAAATTCCAGCAGCTCGTTCCTCTACTAGTTGTGGGAGCCCAAGATCCGATTACAATATAACTTCTGTTCAAAATGTGGCATAGGATGATAATCATAGGTGCAACTCGTTCCTCTACCAGTTGTGGGAGCCCAAGATCTTATGACAATATAACTTCTGTGAAAAAGGTGGCATAGGATGATAATCATAGGTCATCAATTGATTTAGGAGCAAGTTCCATACAAATATCAAGGGCTTCTTATGTTCACTTGGACAATAATGTGAGACTTACCACTCATTTTTTAGAATAAAAACAAATGGAGAAGTTTGAGGCATCAACAAAGAGCTCTTGGGATTGCAGACTTGGTAGAAGCACAAACACATGCAATTCACCGAGGTTATCAGTTGATGATAGATGAGATGTCTCCATTATGTCAAAAGAAATATCAAGGCCATCTCTCAATTCAAGGTAAATAGCAATACTATCACTTGATATAAGGGATGTAGTAAGGGATTCATTCTATAGAGATTATTCAAAGTTATCTCTTGAGACCAAGCTTGATGAGAAATCTCAAAGTAGAGATGGGCACAAATATGTTTTCAAGCCAATGGAATCTCCAAGACATCTAACCAATGCAAGAGATACAAAAATGTTGCAACAACAATTATCAATCAGTCCGTTGTCAAGGAAGGGAAAAATCCCAAGCAACTGTTTTCAAGCATCATTAGATATTAATGTAAATTCAAGGAAACTAGTGATTCATTCTTCACTAGATGTAACTAAAAATTAAACCACACAACTTTATCTAAATTATTCTTTGAAAGTACTTGTTAAGTTAAAAGAGGCACCATGGAATTTTATAGAAAATAAAGAGCCACCAAGACCTTCTTTTGAATTGAAAGAAGGCTCAAGATCTTCATTTTCAAAGGACTCTCCAAGGTTCTCGCATGATGGTAGAGACATTCCTCGTTTGACTTCATTAAAGCTTCGAGAAGCTCCAAGTCTATCTTTGGACAACAAAGAAATTTCAAGAAATTTTGTTGAGTTGAAAATCAATTATTTTGGCATGGACACACCCAAGATTATGCATAAGCACAACCATTCTAATGGAGATTTGATAGAAACGGAATATCAAAATAATGAAATAAAGTGTTCTCCAAGTGTTGTTGCTTGTTTTATGGGATTAGAAGAGATGCCAGGTAGTTCAAAAAAAATAAAAATGGTGTGTTATATCTGTCACAATCTAAAGAAAAATATGGTTTAAGAATTTCTTCAGGCACAAGGAAAACTTTCCAATATTGTAAGGCTATGGAATTTATTACGCTAGCTACATAAAAAGAAAATAGTTTATTCGATTCATTGAAGAAGCACCATTTCCATAATAAATGTAATGATGAGAGATTAGATCATGTTGAAGAAACAAATAGACTTTTGGGATCACCATGAAGCATGGAAGTGGAATCTAATTGGAAAATTAGCATCCTTGCATTAAGTTTCAAGATTGATTTATTGGAAATACCTTGAAGGCATATATTGCTGGTCAAAAGGGAAGATCATGGTTTTTGCACCTCTTATGTGATGATACAATTATTAGCCTAGAACATTAGTTACACCTAGATGCACATGGCTTATGCATTGATTGGAGTTGGATTATGTTACTCTATTTTTGAATATTTTGAGGCCCATTTATTTTGTCCTTATCTTTAAAACTTGGAAGAATGGAAAAAGAATGGGTGGATCACAAAGAGACAACAAGTTTCAAAACCCTATGTTGGAATTCAAAGGGACATTGAGTTATATAAAATAGTTTTTTGGAATGCAACACACTAGTTGATTGAATGGTGGAGTTAACTAATTTGAAAATTGTCTAAAAAGAGAGAGAAATATAGAGAGGAAGAGAAGCATAAGTGAGATAAAGGAGCAGAGAAGATAAAATAGCAGAGACTAAGTATAGAAGTGAGACAAAGAAAAGGAAGAACTCATAATTCAAAGACTAGGTAAACTAGCAAAGTAAATTGTTAATCTTGTTAGGGGATTGGTGTATCCTTTTAGGTAGTAGTCTGGAAAATAATAAGTTGGAGCCTGTAAGAAGTGGGAGTGGGTGATCCCAGCAAGTTGTATCTTGCAAAAGAAAAGTGACATTGAAGCCTCTTGTATGTAGGAGCCTACAAAATTTGATGTAAAAGAGAGAGTGGGTGCTTTCTGTTACATCACAAAAACAATTCATGGTTTTCTCCCTTTATGGGTTTCCACTTATATCTGGTGTCTACATGTGTTGCATGTATTACTTGTGTGTTTGTATTTGAATTCATGGTTAATTGTTGAACACCTATATAACTTTTCTAATTGTTAAAGAAAATGTTAAAAGGTTGTTAAATTAATTTGAAATTGGTCATTGTTAAACAATATGATCACTGATTCACCAACCCTCTCAGTAATTGCTTAGTTTTCAATTATCAACTAAATTTCCCTTCATCTCATGTTACTCCCATATTGGTTACCCTTTCTTCTAGGTTTGTGCCTAATCTTGATCCCAATTCACTCACCTCTTCACGAGATCCAACTAAACATTTTGAAGATAATAGAGTGGTTCCCACCAATAACCTTCTTCCTATTTGGGCCCAAAAAACTATTGAATCCGTAGGTTCTGAGACCAACATTCCTTTTGATACTCGTCAAACTAGATCTAAATTTTCTCTTATGAGTAAATTTTTGGTTATAGACGATTCTTCCACATATGCTCCGACTAAGGACAAACCTAAATGGGAAAATCAATGATTGTAGAGTGTAACTCATTAACAAAGAACAAGACATGGACTCTTGTTCCCCTTCCTCCTAGACATAATTTAATTAGTTGTAAATGGATATATAAGGCAAAGTTTAACGTAGAAGGACAAATTGAAAAACATAAATCACAGTTAATGGCAAAAGGCTTCTCTCAACTTATAATGAAATTTGTGCTTTGATTGCTAAAATGAACACCATATGAACTATTATTTTTCTTGCTACATATTAACAATGGGAACGGCACCAAATTGGCATCAAGTGCATTTTTGAATGGTGATATTCATAAATACATTTATGTCCAATCAAATCCTAGATTTATCATTTCTGAAATTTCAAGTTTGGTATGAAAATTAAGCAAATCTTTATATGGTCTTAAGTAGACATCCAAAACTTGGTATGAGAAAATTGATACTTATTTCTTGGAGAATGGTTTCAAACAATGTATATCTTATCCAAATTTGTATATAAAGAACTCTGATAATGAATTCCTCGTTGTTGTATTATATGTGGATGATCTTATCCTTACTGACAATGAGCTTGCAACTATACAAGAATTGAAGAATAAACTAAAGAATTGATTTGAAATAACAAATTTAGGCATCTTGCACTATTTTATGAATCTTCAAATTTGGTATATGTTTGATGATATATCGATTTTTCAACCTATGTATGTGATATATTTAATTACTTGGTTCCATTTGAGTGATTGTAATCCTTCACCAACATCATTTCAATCCAGTGTAAATTTAACTATCTATTCTACTACTCCTCTTGTTGATGCTACTCTTTACCATCAACTTATGGGAAATTTCAGATGCTTGACATACAACAAGCATGATATATATTTTTCCATTAGTATGGTCTCAAGTTTTATGTACAAGCCTCATGAAATTCATTGGCAGGAACCAAAGAGAATTCTCAGATATATATAAGGGACAATGAATTATGGTGTTTTCTATTCCAGTAGGACTACAATTTATCTTCTTGGTCATACAAATTTTGATTAGGTAGGTGATAGTTCAAATAGAGGGTCTAATACATGGTAGACCTTTTATTTTGGTTCAAGTCTAATTTCATGGTCTAGCAAAAAGTTTAGAACTCTTTCTCTCTCTTTTTGTGAAGCAGAGTACATGGAAGCTAAGGAAGCAACTAAAGAAGTAGTTTGGTTGCAACATGTTCTTATCGAGCTTAGACTATGCCAGAAATCAGCTACAAAGTTAAGATGTGACAATTATAATGCAATTTTTCTTGCATCTAAGCCAATGTATCACTTTAAAACTAAAAACATTGACCTTGATACTCACCACATTCAATATCTTGTTGTGGATGTTGTTATTTCCTTGGAGTATCATCCCATAGAGCAAGAAGCAACAAATATCTTCACCAAAACCATGGTGGAGGCGAAGTTTGTACGAGTTCAAAAGTTATTGGCAATGCGGGAGGTTGTCATCAAGGGGGAGTGTTGATGTAATGTCATTTGCCTTCATAAGTGTTCCTTTTGCCTAGTCATCATTAAGGGGGAGTGTTGGAATGTGTCATTTTGGAAGGTAACAATGTATAGGTTATGTAGGAAGAAATTGTAATCTTATGTAAAAGAAGTATATCCTACATTCATCATGGAGTAAAATACCCTTGTAATCATTTATTATATAAAGAGTTTAAATTACATTATCCCACATGTATTATTGGGATGTAATTTCTCCATATCTCTTGGTATATAATAGAGGTAAGGGAAACCCATGCAATACACAATGTACAATGATAATGCCATATCTTTGTAAAGGGTGAAGTATTTGTGGGGGTGCTCTCTTTGTAAGATAGAAGGTTTCAAAAGATAATAAAGACGATGTCCATGAATGTTTCCTCGATTGTGATTTACCACATATATTTGGTGTGCTCTTTCTTTTATCTCTTGTCTCTTTTCTTATATTAATTAAGGGTTGTTATATGCATAAGAGGATAGATAAGTAAGGTTTTGGTGTGTTTTGTATTGTTGTAAGGAGGTTCTATTAGTAAGGTTTCACGTTTGTCTTATATTGTTATTCTTGATATTTTAACAATGAGTTCAACATGCCACTTATGGGAATAGAACATGGCTAAGGAGGATAAAACTTCATCCCACAACCACTTAGGATAGATCCAACTGGATAAAATACCCTCCTTATGCACACAATATCCTATAAAGAAGCTAAAAAAGTTGTCAAAGACATGGCCTTAAGAAAGACCCAAGGACTTAATGAGTTCACAATAGACTTATTCCAAGCAGATTGGCTAGAGATATTGAGAAAACTAGAAAACAGCTTAATAGTTGAACCATTTGCTATCTCTCTTGCATAGGGAGGACCAAACTACTCGAATTTGTCCTTTAGTCCATGCCCTTTTAATTTTCTCTAATTTGCCGGCTCACAACAAAATCATCAATGTGATAAAAGCTCTATAGCAATTATTTATTTGGGGGGAGGGGGAGGGGAAGGAATCAAAATGGACACTATTTCCTTGAGAATGAGTTTTCCTTCCCAAGAATTTATGAGGCATATGGTCAGGGACATTCACATTATGAACAAAAATCTTATAGGAAAAGATGTAGTGGTGGTGGATAAAAAACAAGGCATTGTGGGTGAATACTTGGAGAGAAAAATATGACAATATATATAAGAAAGACAAGTATCTCATCCTATTGGACAACCACATAGGAAAATCTCTCATTTGGAACAATGCAACAAAGGCTTAGTCTGCCTCCTTGCCCGCGCCCGTGGCCAACCCCGCTTGGGGGTGCACAATTTTTTTTATTAATTAATTTTTTTTTTTTTAGTTGTTTATTGTTTTATTTTGATTTTTTGGTTTTAATTTTTTTAATTGTTTTTTCTTTTTCTTTTTCTTTTTAATTGTTTTGTTCTGATTTTAATTTTTTAAATTGTTGTTTGTTTGTTTGTTTGTTTGTTTGTTTGTTTGTGTTGTTTTTTTTTTTTTTTTTTTTTTTTTTTTTTTTTTTAAAATTAGTTTTTGATTGAAAGATTGATTGATTTATTTAATGTCAATAAACAATTTTTATTTATTTATTAAAACAAGAGGTTTTGTATTTAAACAAAGTTTTTTTTTTTTTTTTTTTTTTTTAATCTAAATGACTTTTATTTAAAAAAATATTTATATTTATATGTTGTGTTTTTTGGGTCTATTTTTTATATTTAAATAATTTATGTTATTTTATTTTTTTTGTCTTTTTTTAGTTGATTTTGTCAATTTTAAGTAGTAGTAGTTTGTTGTTTTTTATATGATTTATTTCTTGTTATATATATATGTTTTCGTTTTTTTGTTTGAATTTTTGGTGTTTTTGTATTATTATTATTTAATGTTTTTTTACTGTTTTACAAATTTTATAACATTTAAAAAAAAATAGATCCTTTGTATTATTTTTGTCAGGCCAGGCAGTAACTCCTCAAAACAAATTGATTCGTATATTATTCATGCATGTTGGTCTTTATTATATACATGAGGGAGAGACAGTTCACTTCATCTCTCGATGACTATTCATATTAGTTATTATTTATTTACATTAATTATATTCATCCAATCCTGATGATTAGGTGTCAACATTCCCCCCTTTAATCTTAAGGGATGTTGGTAAGTCCAAGCATCATTCTGAATCGTTCAAGCTTTTCTCTTCCAAGCGCTTTGGTGAATATGTCTACAATTTGCTCATTAGTGGAACAATGACAGATATGGATTATTTTGGCCTCAACATGATGTTGAATCAGATGATATTTAGTATTGATGTGCTTCGTTCGATCATGGAACTTTGGGTTCTTGGCCAACTTTATTGTAGAGGTATTATCAATCATGAGTGGAGTTGATTGTACTTGTTTTACCTGCAAATCTTCAAGAATTTTCCTGACCCACACAATTTCTTTTGTTGCTTCAGCTACTGCCACGTATTCTACTTCTGTTATGGAATCTGCTGGAACTGATTGTTTGCATGATCTCCAGGAGACAGCCCCTGATCCAAGACTCATAGCATATCCTGAATTAGATACCCCAGTTTCTTTGTCTCTATCGAAGTTTGAATCAGAGTATCCAATCAAGCTGAAGTCGTCCACCTGTGGGTACTTGATTCCAAAGTCTTGAGTTCCCTTCAAGTACCTTAGAACTCTTTTTGTAGCAGACCAATGTCCCTCACAAGGCTTTTGCATAAACTTGGAGAGGATTCCAACATCAAACGAAATGTCTGGTCTGGTAGTAGTTAAGTAGTTGAGACTTCCTACAAGCTGTCTATACTTTGTTGCATCCTCAAATTCTTTTCCTTCAATAGATGTGAGCTTTAAGTTTTCTTCCATTGGAGTAGTAAGAGGATTGCATTCTGTCATGCCAAACTTGTTCAATAGATCTCCAATGTACTTTTTTGAGAAAGAAATATGGACTTCGGATGTTGGGTTACTTCAATACCAAGATAGTAATGAACATAGCCCAAATCAATCATTTCAAAACTTTTCCCCAATTCCTTCTTTATGGATGCAATGTAGCTTTCATTGTTCCCTGTCATCAAAAGACCATTTACATATACCACAAGATATACAACTGTTTTGCCAACTTTCTTGACAAATAAAGTTGCATCATCAAGATCATAATGTTTGAAATTGAGTTTCAGAAGATGCTCAGTTAGGTTTTCATGCCAGGCTCGTGGTGCTTGTTTGAGGCCATACAAGGACTTCACAAGTTTGCATACTTTATGTTCATGTCCTTTCACAGCAAATCCTTCAGGCTGGGACATAAAAACATTTTCTTTTAGATCTCCATTCAAGAAGGCAGTTTTTACATCCATTTAATGGACTTTCCAACCGTTCTGAGCTGCCAGTGCAAAGAGTGTCCGGATGGTGGCCCATTTTGCTGTGGGAGCAAAAGTTTCCTCATAATCGACCCCTTCCTTCTGTGCAAAACCTTTTTCCACAAGCCTAGCTTTGTGCTTGTCAAGTGAGCCATCAGCTTTGTACTTGTTTTTGTAGACCCACTTGCAGCCAATTTGTTTGGTTCCAAATGGAGGATCAACCAGCTTCCAAGTGTCGTTCTTTATGAGGGCATCATACTCCTTTTGCATTGCTTCTTTCCATGCATCATGAGAAGCAGCTTCTTTAAAGGAAGTTGGTTAAAAATCTGTAGACAAGTTCAATTCACAATCATAAGAAACATCCATATCAACAGGTGAATTAGAGTCATCTACATCACCTCCATTTTGTCGATTTGCATTTCTGGTTCCTGTTTTTCCAATTTCATCAGGATGAACACTTTCAAGTGTCTTTGTCAGCCACTTTGGGGGACCTTTCTGAGATGGTCCAGGCTGCTCTGTTGATTGAGTTGGGAGTGAATCAAGATTGAGTCTCCCAATTCTATCAATTACATCACTTAAAGCATCATCCGTTGTTGGAGTTTCAGTCGAGGGAGAGTATTCTTCAGAAGAAGATTCCACATGTTGATCTAGTATAGGAATCCCCCCTTCAAGATGTGGAATCTGATTTTCAAATTCTTGAAATGATTTCATTTTTGCGAATCTATCCAAACGATCAAGTTGCCGCTCAACAACATTGTCAGATTTGGATTATTCAAGAAAAATTACATCTCTAGATATAACAAACTTTTTATTTTCTTCATCATAGAGGCGGTATGCTTTGGAGGTATTTGAATACCCCAAGAAAATACACTTACGACTTCTAGCACCAAGTTTGTTTCTATGTACCTTTGGTATCAAAGCATAACAGGGGGAACCAAAAATCCTGAGATGTTTAACCGAAGGAACATGTCCATACCA
>APFE030647532.1:9158-22396 GCA_000404065.3 Pinus taeda
TTATTTGTTTCATGGACTCCTTGACTTTCATGTTGAATATGTTTTATAATACTGGTTATTCAGGTGCTATTTAATAGTTTGCCTTGTTTGTGTTTGCAGGTTTGTGACAAAGGAACTTACTTGGATCAAAGGAGCGAAGGCATCTCCAAACTTGCGTTGGACATGAGGTAGGCCTTAAACACATTTGTTTGCCATTATTTGTAAAGCGCATTTAGATAAAGATAGTGTCTGGTTGGTGTGTTTGTCATTAGGTCTTCATTAGATTCTAGGAAGGTCTATCTTGTCCACAAGATCGACTCATTCCGCATGACAAAATGGCGACTCCGTTGGGGACTTGATTGTTTTCCTCGTTTTTCTTTGACTTGAGAAACTTTCCTTTTTGTTTCTGCTTTTGGCTTGTTGTGTGTGGATTTGGGTAGACTTAGTGGATTTAACTTTGTTTTTTATTTTTCATTACTTTGGTTGAAGTCCGCAGTCTGCACGTGTATCACAGTGCGTACCTGTATGCACTTTTACTTTGTGCACAGAGCGTACCCGCACCTGGGTAAGCTCTTCACCTGCGTACCTTGCTAAATTTTTGAAATTTTTGACTTTTTCTCTTTCAATTAGTTTTATTTTGTTTTTCTAGCGGTTATCCTCTGCCCATACCTGCATGTGACTGGTTGACATCTTTCCTTGGTTTAATTTCATTAGCATTAGGGTTTTAGGTGAAATTCCTAGGAGTTTTGCTTGTTGGGTTTGTTTTCTGATTTGGTTGTGTAGTGGTTCTGAGCTTAGAGGCTGTAGGGACTTCAGATCACCTTAGTGTCTACCAGTCTTCTTGAGAGTCTGACCATTTATGAAATTTCCCCTTGTTGAGAAATCTGTTTTGAGTTTTCTCTTTACAAAACTTCGAAAAGCTTGTGATTGAAAGTTTGGATTTTCATTTTAAAAAGGAAAACAAAATTGGCTATTCTTGACTTATTTGTGATTCTGGACAAATTAGTCCTTGGTTTGCTTGTGACCAAGTAAAACATCCTCAAAAAGACTTTTTGTAAGCTTTTTACTTCAAATATATTTTCTTAGTTTGTAGATCTTAAGTTTGCTTTATTCAATAGTTTTATCAAAGATTTGCTTTAGTTATAGTTTTAAATGTTTTTTAACAAAAAATGAAAGGTCTCTTTTGAAAAAAAGTTTGTTCTTAGTAGCATTTGAGTTTTCGAATGAAAAGAGAGAAATTCTTGTGGAAATAATTAGTTGTCTCGTTTTTAGTGCATTGGAAACGAATACCTTCCTTTGATTTGATCGTTAAAGAAAGATTTGTGTTTTTAAGTATTTGCATCTTCCAACTCTTTCCTAGCTAGAATTTCATTAAAGAGAAAAGATTAGTTAATCATCTTAAGTGCATTTTTGTAGTGATTTTGAGTCGAGTCTTTACACCATAAGTTTCATCTCCATCACCTTTTGACTTAAATCAACAACCACTAAAAATCACGCTTAAAATAAAATCAATCTAACAATTTTTTTGTTTCTAGGGCTCTGATACACCAACATAGCTTAGGCTAGTATCTTAGAGTAGGGAGTAATTAACTCTCCAAGATAGTAAAACAAACAAGTAGCTTTATCTTGCGATAGGAGAAATCCAATTGTTGCATCTATGCTCCGGGAAAGCTCCTCTTAAAGGAGAAGCACGAGATCGTGTCTGAACCAGTGTGGGAATCAATCCTTCCTCATTGGGAATGATGCCAGATATTCACGTATTACAAATGGTAAACCTTGGATTAACCATTGTCGAGGAGCCTCAGGTCACTTGTTGGTAAACCTCGGTTTATGTCGAGGAGCCTTCAAGGGGATTGAGCTTGCTACTCTGCCCTTGCGTGCGTATCGAATCGTAGACTGTTCCCCCAGGTATATTTTTTTCTGTTGGTAACCTTAGTGACCATATTCTCTAGGATTCTTCCTAAGGTGACGGTGGCGGGAAGATCCCACTGTACCTGGAGAAGATGTCGGCTAGACTCACTTGGATTTTCTGGGGGGTTCTCTTCACTCGAGATAGTTAAGTGGAGAAACTTGGTCCAGTCTATTCATTAAGTAGGTTTCCGGGGTAATTTTTCCAACCGCTATTTCTGTATCGAACTCTGCGATGTTGGATTTCATCACCAACTAGTGTTTTCGGTCCGGAAAGTTACTGTTTGTGTGTGTTTGATCTCTTACATTTTTTTATGCGTGTGATTCAATTTGTTTGGTTCTTTAGAGACTTTAGGTGATTTTCATTGAGATTTTACTTTGTTTGCGTGTGAAGTAGTTAAAAGTCTTCAACTGTGGCTGAATTATCGAGACATTCCCATAGACTTTGGGGCCAATCCCCTGAGTTTGTTAATGTGGCTGATTTACTGAGGACTTCTCATAGACTTCGAGGTCAACCTCCTGAAGACATACCAAGTCACTTTGAAGGCTTGCAAGTCCTCGTATCTCCCAGTAGCGATAGAAGTGAGTCACCTGAAGGAGGAGAACCTTCTTTGATAGAATATTCTGATTCTCAACCAGTAGTAATTTCAGAGGTTACTAGTAGCATTGCGTCTACTAGTGATATAGGTGAAGAACCTGACGTATCTGAACCCGAATCTGAAGTTGCTCCTACTCCCGTATCAGAGTTTGTTTCTCCGACTCCTAGTGGTCCTAGTTCTCCTAGGGTAGAAACCATAATTACCCAAGATCTTCCCGCTGGACTCATAGCGATCGAAGAGCTTGCTATTGCGGATATCGAAGAAAGCTTCCCTTTTCCGGACAATCGACCTATTTTAGAGTTTAGAGAGCGTGAATCGATTTTTTATAGTCCGCCTAGGAGCATTGATTGGTATCGTTCACTGACCAATCTTTTGGAAAATCGGGGACTTATTTTTACACCACCTCGCATTTTTTATCACCCTTCACCTAGAGATCATTATCGTGCTTTGAATATGTCTAGTCTGTCATCCATGTATTCCCAATCTCCGGAAGCCTATTTAGACGGCAGTCCTTCTGTTCTTGCTGGGTATCAGTCCATTTCTGGTACTTTTTCTGGAGCGTCTCCTCGTCCTATCGAACAAAAGTTGTTAACTGGAAGTAGTGGTACTAAACCATTGAGTGTAGAAGAAATTCTGATGATGTCAGGTCAACCTCAAGGTGGTCAGTTACCGCCTGGGGGGCAACCTCAAGGTACTCAGTATGTACCTGGGGGGCAACCTCAGGGTACTCAGTATATGCCTGGGGGGTAGCCTCAAGGTACTCAATTTGCGCCCGGGGGACAACCTCAAGGACAGTACATACCTACGGGACAGTATGTTCCTCAAGGTCAACCCCAGACTCAATATGTACCCCAAGGTCAACCTCAGAATCAATATGTACCCCAAGGTCAACCTGAGTATCAATATGCACCCAAAAATCAACCTCAATATTAGTATGTACCTCAAGGTCAACCCCAGTATCAGTACATACCTCAGGGTTATCAACCCCAAGGTCAGTACCCATCTCAAGGTTACCAACCGCCTTCTAGTCAATCATATTATCAACCCTACCCTCAACTCGGTTATGGTCCTCAACATCTTCAAGGTCCATACCCCGGAACGAATTTGGTGTGGGATCCATCTCAATCTCAGTAGGTCTTGCAACCGAATGTGCAGTCGTCATCTCAACCTAGACAACCTTTGGTCGCTAGTCCATCTCAGCAACCCGTCCAGTCTACTGCTCAAACTTCTGCACTTTCTGTAGTTTCTCAGTCTGGGCCTAGTACACCTCGTACTCCGCCTCAAACGTCTGCTGCAACTACTGCAACATCTTCTCCATCTATCCCACCTTCTTCTGGAGTATCAGCAGCTTCGGTTTCTACTGTTCCTGTATCTACTCCTCAGACCTCTTTACCTCAGTCTGGATCTACGGTCCAGACTTCGGTCCAGATGCCTGTAGGAAGTACGGTTGTCACTTCTCAACCTCAATTTAATCAACCTCTGTATCAAGGACACTATCAACCTCAATACGGTCCTGCTGCGCAGCAACCAACTTATCAGTATCAACTGTACCCTGGGTATACATATAAACAACCTCAACAACCCCAGTATGGTCCGGTTAATCCTGGTTTTCCAGGAGGACAAAACATCCCGAATGCAATTCCCATTCCTAGTTATCCTTGATATCCTCCTCCTGGGGCTGGTTTGCAGACCCCAAGTTTCAGGGACCCTAATCGTCAGTTACCATTCATTGCAACTTTGGACTTACCTGACTTGACGTGCCTTATGAATGATCCAATCAACTATCTTCCGTATTGGCTGCCAATGCCGCATAAGTTACCCAGTGATATTCCGAAATTCAAAGGTAAACCAAGAGAGGACTCTTTGGTGTGCATCCAACTCCATTTCTGATGATTCTATTTGTTTACGTTTGTTTCAGCGCACTCTAATTGGTCTTGCGGCCAAATGGTATATCGAATTACCGCGAGCCACTTTTTATGATTTTAGTTAGTTAGCTACCTCTTTTTTAACTCATTTTCAGTTACCAGTCATATATGACAATGGCACGGAGCTATTAACTTCGTTAAAGCAGTCGACGTCCACTTACATCTTAGATCATATCCAGGAATGGAGACGTCGACGACGTTTCGTGAAGGTTTATATCCCGGATCAAATCTTAGCTGAGTGGTTTGTAAAATCCTTGTTGCCTAAGATCACTGAAGATGTAGCTAAAGCCGGAGTAGTCACTGAAGAGCAAGTCATTGCTCAAGCGCAGTACCTTGACTTAGTTTACACTCAGTCTGGTACATTACACAAGAAGATCCCCAACCTACCTAACCAAAATCAAATCGCTACTGCTCCTTCAGGGTCTCATGCCGCTGATTCCCCGACAGGAGAGTCTTCCACAGAACTTTCCGCCGACATTCACGTTGTAGAATCTTTTACAGCTAAACCAAAAAACAGTGGTAAGAAGAAAGGGAAGAAGAAAAATAAAGAGAAAAATTCAAAAGAGAAACCCGAAAAAGCGGAACCCTCTGATGAAAAACGCAAACCTCGTCATCCGTGTCTCATTTGTGATGAAGACCATTATACGAGAGACTGCCCTCATCGGGTGGAAGTTGCAAAGATCGTCAAAAGTTCCCAAACTCCTACTGTCTTGAAGGATCCTTTTCCAGCTCAAGATAGTAAGATGATAGGTTCATCCTCGAGTGCCAAAGAAGAACCCATATTGATGATGTCTCATGTAAGGATTACGACTCGATCGCAAGATTATGGCAGTAAAAGTCTTGTTGATGGAAAGGAAGCAGAATCTTCTCATTCAAATCCATCAACCTCAGCTCCCCATTTCGATCCACTACAGATCGAGAAACCTAACCGGGACTTAGTAATCAAACCGCCCACAAAGGGTGTACTTCGAAAGTCTGCTTTCAATCCACATGCGAGAGTGGCTCAGAACTACAACATTGTTGAGGATTTAGCTGTTTCACCCTCAGCAATGTCGGCTTTGAAAGTGCTGCAATCATGTCCAGCATAGCGCAAATTACTTTTGTCGGCTATAGGAGCTGTTGACGCTCAGGACCCGAACCTTATAATCTTCGATCTAGAAAATAGTGCACTGCGTCTCCCCCATCAAATGGTTGTCCAGATTCCAGTGATAGTCAAAAACAGACCTGTTCATAGGACTGTGATTGATGAGGGAGATTCCATGTGCATTATGTCGATACAATGTTGGAGATCGCTTGGTTCTCCTTCGCTCAATCAATCCCCGACAATTCTTAAGGCCTTTGATGGCCGTGGGTTTCATCCTTTTGGCATTTTACAGGATCTACCTATAGGGGTTGAAGGAAAAACCGTTAATCTAGATGTGGAGGTGGTAGATGCCCCTCTATATTATAACCTTCTCTTGGGTCGTAGTTGGTCCCACACTATGACAGGTGTTGTCTGATCAGTCTTTCAGCTTATCAAGTTCCCTCAAAATGGAAAAATCGTAACTATAGACTAGTTGTCATACTTTTCATCTGACCCAGCCTCTGCTGAGAGTATTCAGCACGTTGGCAAAGCGACGATCCCTTATAAGGATGTTGGTGTACGATTAGTTAAAGATTCCGGTTTACTGGGCACTTTTCCTTTCCCTCCTATCAATGCATCGTCTTCTACTGCAACAATTAATATGATTTCATCAGGAACCATCGTTAATGATGATCCTTGGATCATCCCTTCTGAAACTGAGGTAGACTCATTTGGTACTCTTATGCCTTTGAGTCCGTATGAATTTGCATATCAGATCGTGCAGTCATTTTCTGACCCAATATCAACCCAAATCGACTTTATGAATGAAGTCCATGAAGAGTCGTTTTCAACATCAACCTTGGAATTAAAAATAGTTTCCGAACTTGCTCAATCAGATGAGCAAATCCGTGAAATGCTATGTGTCGATCAGTTACCATGGGAAGATCTACATCACAGATCTTCGTTTTTACCCGAGAGCGATCGTTTTGAAAACGATTTTTCATCAATCTTTACAACTGAATATGTTAAGGATGCTCAGAATCCAATGAAACATCCTGATTCCGAGTTGAATTTGGGCAATATTTCTAAAACTATTCCCCTTGACATTTCAGTTAAGCCTGGAATTATTGAAAACGTTCATATAGGTGCCTCTTGTACGGACAATGAGATCAAAACATATAAGGCCCTATTTCAAGAATTTCGCGACGTGTTTGCCTGGTCCTATGAGGAAATGCCAGGAATCGATCCCGCAATTGTAATTCATGAAATTAAAACCTACCCAGACGCTAAACCAGTTCGGCAACGTTTGCATCAGATTCACCCAAGAAAAGCTGTTGCAATTAAAGCAGAAGTTGAAAAACTGTTGAAAGCAGGTTTCATTTATCCGATCCCGTTAACGGATTGGGTATCGAATATTGTTCCTGTGAACTAAAAGCAAGGGACAATAAGAATCTGTATCGACTATAGGGATATTAATCGAGCATGTCCAAAAGACAATTACCCTACACCCTATATCGATCAAATTATTGATGATTGTGCCGGCAGTGAAATTTTCTCCTTTATGGATGGCTTTTCAGGTTACAATCAAATCAATATTTTGCCTGCCGATCAACCAAAAACGACATTCATTTGTCCATGGGGAACATTTGCTTATTGCAAATTACCTTTTGGCCTTAAGAACGTCGGCGAAACTTTTCAACGGGCTATGTCTTACGCTTTTCATGATATAAAACACATTGTGCAACCTTATCTTGATGACTTGCCCGCTCATTCCTTCCATAGAGCTGATCACCTCGTCCATTTACGAGCAATCTTCATGAGGTGTAAGCATTATCGAATTCGGTTGAATCCCCACAAGTGCGTGTTTTGCATTGAAACGGGTCGATTACTGGGATTTGTAGTTTCGAAAGCTGCCATACGTGTCGATCCTTCGAAGGTCGAAGCTAGAGTATGGACTTTGTAACTTACTTGAATTTATCGAAGTGGACGCTGTCGCAGAGCTTCCTCACATCAACCAGAGATATGCGTGGACTGTGCGACTCCTTTTCGCTTCTCCGACACGCCTTACAATCTCACACTCAGATGATCTTGGAACAAAACAGTCCTCAGATTGGCGGCCCAGCAGGCTTCAATATTATTCAAAATAAGATTACACACCATAGATAGCCTCAAGTCAAGAGCTTGTCTAGCCTATGATCTTTGAGAGCTCAGAATACAAATTACACACTCACACTCAAAACTCACGATGCTAAAACTATCTATCACACCTCTATTTATACAACTTATGAGAATAATTGAGGGTCCTTGTCTGACATTATTTAGTCATGACGGTGTCTGCTCAAATATTCTCGAGTACAATAATGCAACTCAATAATACAAAAGATACAAACGCACTAACAAAAGCATGCGCATTTCAAACAGTAAAAAGTACTACCATGTCGGACTCCTGTCACTCTCGATATCAGAACCCGGATCAAATTCTGACGATGATTTGTTTTCATACTACTGTTGTTCCAAAATATCGAGATACTTTTGTTCCAAATCAATATTATTGATCTGGGCATCTTCATACGTGTCCACAAACAAAGTGTCCTTCTCAAAGGAATCTTCCACTTTCTCTTTTCCTTTAGTGCTGGCCATGGTTAAAGTAGATTCGTTTTTTAGTGGAGCTCTAGATGATTGTCCTGTATCGAATTTGATTGTATCTGTTGTGACATAAAGATTTTTGTGAGGGAACAGATACTCAGTGTCTTTTACTTTCCATTTGTAGGCCATAGGATCTATCTCAATTCCGAGAAAAGGATCTGATTTTCGTGACCTGAAATCGGACAGATTTTGAACAGATAACTCTACCCCATCTAGAAACTCCCATTTGAAGATTTGAAACATACTCACTGTTCTTTCAATACAATATCTCACCCAAATCCTGCAATACTGGCTTATGTCATTCTGTTGCTGCCATCCTTTTGTGAAAACTATTGAAGAACATACATGATTAGATAATAGCAAATTAATCAAATATGCTATATCCTCGTTCCAATTGCCATGTAAGATTCTTAATGTAACCAGATTCTTTGGATTTATCCAGATATCAAAGGTGGCTTTTGGTCCTTGCATCTTATCTAATGCTCTGATCATAGACAATCTTTCTTGCAACGTCAATTTGCCATATTCTTTAAGCCAACTAGTAATTCTTCTGACTTGATCTGGATTGTTCGCAATCTGAGGTTCATTTATTACCGATGAAGAATACATTTGTGCAAAAGGATTTGGTTCTATTGGGCTTCGAAATTCTAAACTGTGATGATCCCATGGTGCTGTGAATGTCCTTAAATATTGCAGAGTTCTTTCAATGCATTGGGATGATCTTATCATACTTTTCTTCTGACATTTTCCATTTCATATCTCCCAATCTGCAAAAGGCTGAAATAATTCATACTGTGGGAAAGAATCAGTAGGAGAATAATTTTCATCTTGTCTTTGTAGAAAAGCTGCTTCCATTTCTTCAAATAGGTCAGGAATTCTAAGAGAGACGAGAAATCTTTGAACACCCTCAGTCATATTTATCTCTTCTAAATCAAGCATTTTAGCAGAAGTATAAACAGAAAGGGCAAAATCAATTACTCCAATGATTTGGTAGTAATTTAAAGTTTTCAAAATTTTTATAGATTTTTCTGTGTACTCCTTTGTCCAGTAGTCGTCTAGGGTTTTAAAATAAACTTTGACTTTCATGTTTGGAAGAGGAAAGACTTTTATTAAGTCTTCATCTAACCCTAGGAATATTCCAACATTTTTTGCCTGCCATGCTTTGCAGTTTTGGATCCACTGGTTTCTTCGGAGTCTCATACCAACAACTTTCTTGATTTCATCTGTGAGGTCGCTGGCAATTTGCTGAAGTATACGCCATCTAATGACAAAAGTTAACAATGAATCTTCTTCTTGTAGATCAAAAATTCCAGTTCTTCCTGGCAATCCATGAGCTTTATTCATTTCTCTTGTTAAAGCATCTGCCAAGAAATTAGAGTTTCCTGGAATCCATTCGACATCAAATTCATACATCTGAAACCACATTTGCCAAGCTAGCAATCTTCCACGAGCCAATTGTTTTGAAATTTTTGCATTTAGGAAGTATTTAAAGTTCATGGAATTAGTACGGATTAAGAATTTAGCAGGAGCCAAATAAATTTCAAATTTCTGGATTCCATTGAAAATAGCAAGGGTTTCTTTTTATGCGGGAAAATAACCTTTTTGATGTTTCTGAAATTCTCCCGAGGCATATGCACAAAGAATTTCTTCAATTTCTTCATCTACTTTTATTCTAACAAGAAGTGTAGCTGACCAAAAATTATCTGAAGCATCTGTCTGCAAAATTAAAAATCCATTACCTGGCGGTTTTAATGCCGGCAAACTCTGGCATTCTTGCTTTAGTAACTGAACCGCTTTAGTAGCTTCATCTGACCAGCCACCATTAATATACTGTCGGATTGGAGCAGTTTTTTCTGAGAGATTTGGGATATATTTATGTACATAATTCAAAATCCCTATAAATCTCTAAATCATGTGTTTATCTATTAAGCGATCAGGAAATTCAGACAACTTTGTTAGAACATGCGGCTGCATCTGAATTTTTCCATTGCTAATATGAATTCCAAGAAAATCAATATTTTCTTGAAAGAGTATCATTTTCTTCTCTGATAAAACAAGACCATGTGCCTTGGCCTCTTCAAGAAAAATATGCAAATGTTTCAGATGAGATTCTAGATCTGAGCTATGTACAAGAATATCATCAATATAGACAACAATAAAATCATATTTACTGAAGATATGATCCATTCTTCTTTGGAAGAAGGCAGGAGCATTATTCAAACCGAAAGGAACAACCTTCCACTGGAAGAAACCTGTAGGACATGTGAAAGCAGTCTTGTGGCAATCTTCTGCTGCAATTTGAATCTGATAATAGCCTGATTTCATATCAAACTTGCTAAAAATTTTACTTCCTTGAATCTTCTGCATAATGGTTTTTTGTCTAGGCATCGGATAATTAAAGCTTTTGGTTATTGCATTCAATGGCTTGTAGTTAATAACCATTCTATCCTTACCACGAACAATTTCTGAATGATTTCTGACAAGAAATGCAGAACAGGAGTAATGAGATTCACTTCTTTCAATCAACTGAAGATCTAGCAATTCTTGAATATGCTTTCTCATTTCTCTTTCTTCAGCAGGGGTGCATGGTATCAATTTACCGGTTACCCCATTATCATGCAATGTTATTATTTCTTGTCTTGGACTTTCTGTAGTCCAAAATGCCTGAGGGTTGTTTGAATAACACTTCAACAATTCTTCATATATGCTTGTTTGTTCATCTGACCAATTGGGATCTCTATTGGCTTTCTGAGTAGGTTGTGATTTAGCCTCATACAACATTAATACTTCTTTCCAATCATGAGACTCATTCTTTACCTTCTTAGAACCTACCTTCTTTTGACTCTGTTCTTTTCTGGCTTCTAAATTTGCCATTGTTAACCTTGGAACAGCTACTGCTTTCTTTTTAACATTACAAATGATTTTATCTTCACTTATTGTTACAGGCAGTACTGAATTAATAAATGGCATTCCCAAAAATAGACTTGCAGAAGCATCATAATGCTGAATAGCAGAGATTTTGATAGTAAGCCCCCCAAGTTTTAAAGAAATGCTATCTACATAGTGGGTAAGGTTAACTGATCCACCAATTGTTTCTGAAACAAGAATATGCTGCAAAGGTTTCCATAAACCTTTAAAAAGAGATGGGCGTGCAAGATTATTTGAACCACCAGTGTCAATAAAAGCATCAACACTGATCCATTCACCACGGACTTGAACTTCAACTGGAATGTACAACAGATTACTGGATTTGACTATCTTTTTCAGAAAAGCATTTTCTTCATCTAGAGCAGTGTTATTTACAGGAAGTGATGATGATGAAGACGCAACTGTTTTAGAATATGGACACAAAGAACTCACAAGTGATTGTGGAGGCAAGGAAATTAAACTGGGAGATGAGTCCTTTAAGTCTGCTAGAGTAACAGTTTCATCAGAAGAATTATCTGAGTATTCTTCTGTGTAATCATCTGTGTCAGTTTCATCACTATAATGATGTTCTTCTTCCCATTCACATTCATTTTCAAAATCTGAAGAACAAATATTCATCTTTTGGCTGATTTCATCAAGAGATTCAGTATCAGATAGTGAAGCATCAGTCAAAATATATACATCAGATACCTCATCATTTGAATCTACTACTGACCAATTATCTGCAAATTCATCAATCTCAAAACAGGCTTTCAGTTTATTAGAGGAACTCTTGGGGCATTTTCTAGCAAAATGTCCTTCTTGCTTACAGATAAAGCAAGCATTGTCTCTTTTTGGCTGTTTCCTCTTTTTAACATATCTAAATTTTCTGAATGGTCTTCTTGGGTTAACAACTCTTTTTGTTCTGTATTTACCATATTTCTTAGCTTTTCTTTTTCTGAAAGGAGTCCAGGGTAATACAGAGCGACACACATTCAGATTTGGAGAAACATTATGAACCTGTTTTTGCCAACATAAATATTTGACTTTTATCATCAAATTGCCTCCTCCTTTGAGTCTTCGCCAACTCCAAAGTTTGCAAGAGAAAGCAAACTTTTTACGTCGATTTATCCCTAACTACGCCAAGATTACAAAGGGTTTTACCTAGTTGTTGAAACAAAATGCTTCAATCTTTTGGGATGAGATAGCTGAGAAATCTTTCGATGCTTTAAAACATGCATTGACCCATGCACCGCTGTTGCTTCCTCCCAACTACAACCAGGACTACTACTTGTATCTCACCGCTTCCTATTCCACCATTGGAATGGTGTTAGTTCAGGAAGATGAATTCGGTACAAAACATGTGATATATTACCTTAGTCGCACGTTGAATCCAACTAAGCTAAAATACTCACATGTGGAGAAATTGGCATTGGCAGCTGTTCAAGCTGTCCAAATATTTCGTCATTACATTTTATTACGCAAAACTACAGTCATTTCTGATTGCAACCCCATGATCTATATTTTGACCAAACAGTTGCTGGGGGGAAAGTACTCCAAATGGATTGTCATCTTGCGGGATTTTGATTTGGAATTTGAAAAGTCCAAGTCAAAGAAATCTTTAGTTTTCACGGAACTTATGTGTGACTTCCCTCGTGTTGATTCAGAGACTGTGGCAGAGGAGCCCATTGCGAACGAATCCTTGTTTCTGATCAGCACTTTAGATCCGTGGTATGGAGATATCATCACTTATCTCCAAACCCAAACCTTTCGGCCTGCTCTTTCACGATCCGACCGTTGGAAAGTCCGATTCCAATCCCAACAATTCAAAATTATTGGAGATACTCTTTATCGCCTGGGGGCAGACAATATTTTTCGACGTTGTTTGACTCATGAGGAAGCTGAAAGGGTCTTAAATGACTGTCACTCTGGAGCATGTGGCGGTCATATGTCTGGGTATGCCACTATCCAAAAGATATTGCGCGCTGGCTATTTATGGCCATCTTTGTTTAAAGATTGTATTACTGCGGTCAGAAAATGCCACAATTTTCAAATTTTTGATCGAAAAATGCACGCTCCACCTGCTCCTCTTCACCCTATAATTGCCGTTGGACCTTTTTCCAAATGGGGTATTGATTATATTACATGTAACCCTCACTCGGCCGGGGGGCATGCGTACATTATCCTTGCGGTAGATTATTTTACTAAGTG
>APFE030647532.1:23909-46601 GCA_000404065.3 Pinus taeda
TTAGAAATCCAATTTTATTAAGATTATTTTTGAGAGTGTGTCTCTTGGAACGTGAATTTGATTACATTGAATATCAGCATATTCCAAGATCTTTAAATACATTAGCAGATGCAGTTGCTTATCTAGTGTTAAGTAGACATGTGCGATAATCATACAGGTAAATTTAAAAACATTCCATAACATGTTTAACAAGACAAGCCAGTAATAACGATATCATATAGATATAGGAGTGTGTCAAAAAATACATCGTCTTCGATCATAGGTTGAAAAACACCTTATGATCGGAAAAAATGATAAGTACAAAAAGCAAAATGTCACATGTGACTACATAAGCGATCATCCCATCACTGGTGATGATCTCGATACGAAACCACTGCACGGCCACCTTACAAAGGAGAACCTCCTAAAAGGTTCGGGGACTCTAATCACATAGCGCTGAAGTTGACGAGGGATGTCGTCTATGCTAGTCTCGGGAATGTCCCCTGTCAAGCGCTCTAGGTGACTCTCCAACTCAGCCAAGGTCTCTACTGATTCGTCCTGTGGGGCTGGAGCTGGTACAACTGGTTGCTTTCTCTTGAAAGGCCGGAGAGCGACTGGTCGTTCTGGGCCCACATCTGCATTTTGAAATTATTACTATCAGTTCTGCGACGATATTAAAAAAAAAAAAAAAAAATTAACATTAGGAAAGTGTTGAAAATGTTTACCTAAGTTGTCCCACTGCTCTCCTGGTGGAATAGCCATGTCTGGGTCTCCACGAAAGTCAACCCCAGCATAAGGAAAATCCTGGATAGAAAAGACCTAGTTCTCCAACCATTGGAACTACTCAGGTTTGAATCGGATGATCTCGGTCCCCTTGTCAGGATGACGGGCCATGACTGCGACCCATCGCATCAGTTTGGGCTCTCAAGGAAGCCCAGCTCCAACTGTCAGGTGCTGCAGGATAAGCATAGGAATCCTCTCCAGGCCAAAGCTCACGACTAAAGCTCCATAACCAAAAGTCTTCAGTCATCCGTTCTTGGCCCTGGTCAATTGGCCCTTCACATTGGCCAACACAGCATCGATCCAGTTGAAGATGGTGCCCTGAAAGCAATCAACTGCCATACGCATCTGGGATCTGGTGGCAATATCTAATGCGGAAGCTCCGCAAAGTCTAGTAACAGTGAATGCAATCACCTTGAGCTCAGGAAAGGATATGGTCTTTATGTCTATCCCTTTGTCTCTAGTCTGGTTGTTACAGTACTCTAACAGGAGACTATCGACAGAATGGCCACCTGCCCTAGTCCCGAACAAAGTCAAGTCAACGCCTCTCTTAGGCAAACCAGTCAAAAAGTATATATCCGCCGGCTTGATCTCGAGCTGGTGGCTACAATTGAAGAAACACTGGTCCTAGACGCTCCATCTGTCAACCATCCACTACAAGAAATCCACCTGAGCACTCATGCCAGGAATGGCCCAGTATTTGTATAAGCCGCATGCCCTCAAAGCATCAAGCGAAGGTTGATGATTCCATGCGGCAGCATCCACATCCTCGTGCTCTCGTTCGCGCCAATCTAGCATGGTGTACTACCTACATCAAGCAAAAAGATCAATTAGAGAGCTAGAATAATTTTTCTTTGGTCCATTTTTAAGAATTTTTGGGTTAAAAACCCTCGAGGCAGAGCCCGCACCCTCCCTGTTGGACACAGTGCGTGCGACCACACTTTGTCCACATGGAAGGTGCGGACCCCGAGATTTTTCCCAATGGAGAAGAAGTCGGGGTCCGCAGGTTCACAGTGGTGAGCCTGCATACCCCGAGCGTGGGTTTTTTGCCTAAAAACCCTCCTAAAAAATGAAATAAAAAACTAAATTGAAAAATTAAACGGTTAAAAAACAAGAGAAAGATGATGTGGATTACCTGGAGAAGACGGCGTCCGATTCCGATGGTTGGATTTTCTGCAATCCTCTCGGGAAGTTTTCAGAGCAAAAGCACTATATCCTCACCCAAATCACAAATGGTAAAAATGAATGGTAAAAACCCCTTTTTATAAGTTTTTTGAGTAAATAAATTACAAATTTGTTAATGTTTCACTTTAAAAGGTATTATTGCGACACATTTTATCTCTTTCAAGAAGTATGAGTAATGTTTGTGGTTTTTGTGCAAGATAACAGGATTATTCAGGCGAAATCTATCATTTTCAACCAGAGTCACCTTTAAGCCCCTTTCTGACTCCTAAAACACGAAAAGATTGCCGAGTTTTTCTTTTAAACTCGTTAAAACGGAATTAAAAGACGATTGATTTACAGCTCTTTTTCGATCGTAAAAGCATAAAAAGATCGCCGAATTTTTGTCGTTTCAAATTCGATATTGGTTATAAAACGATGTGTCCTTGGTTGCTTTTTTACTTTTTCCGATCAAAGACACTAATAACGAAAAGCACTCCTTGGTCGTAAAAGATCAAGCGGTTCTCTCAAGTATTATTTTATACTTTTTCGGGCTTGGGAGACACAAATTTATGAAAAAGTCAAACCCTAGAGTCTTCTTAAGTTTTTTCAGACTCTCTAAAAATGAAAAACGCCGAGTTTTTCCTATACTGGACTCGTTAAAATTTCGACAGTAAAGGACCTGTTCTATTACAAACAGGAACGAACCACTCCTTCTTAGGGTCCGAATTTAAACTAAGTTGGACTCGCCCGAAGGGTAAGCTTATAATCAAGCATATGTTATCCTCCTCAAGCTTGTAAAAAATAAAGAGGTACTTGCCAGAAATGGTGGGGGAAAAGAGAGAAAAGTGAGTCTGTTTTTCATACTTTATAACCACTCTTGAACACGACAATTTCATTCCCCTGGGTTGGGAAATCCTTTACCTAACAGTTGATCAAACCTTATTGAAAGTCTTCAACCAGTTTCTGGGTATTAGCTTTGGTTCAATCATCACCAAACCATTTTTCGTGTCGTTATGTGGTCAAGAGCTCAGTGCAAATAAGCCATTCATCTGCAAAATGTCTGTCATCCATCTTGACCATCCCTGAGTCAGTCTTTGCAACTAAATTTCTTCAACTTGATCTATGATTTCGTGTCGTGAGCTTGCTTACAACGGATCTCTTTCTATCGACTCCGACTCATTATCTAGAAAGATGATCTAGGAATCGTCAGTACCTTGAGATCTGCATGCCTCAATGGCAAGTTTCTCGCCTTTGATGACATTTTACATCATCGACTTTCGATCAAAGGATTCTGTGACATGTTCGACATCAACACATCTTATCACATTTCATGGATTGTACTGAGTACTTTGAGAGCCATTGTCATTATTGTTGGTTTCTCTCACGCTTGTTAACAGTTTACATCATTGACAAGTAATCAAGCGGTTTCTACCATGTTCGACTTCGACACATTCAATCGCATGGATAGAATCGTACTATTTTGAGACGTAGAAATAAAGACCCTGGATCTCGTTTCCACCATCCAAGTTGCGACAAATTTTTTATTCATTATATTATGGACTATTCATGAACAGATGGCTGCGTCCATACTGTGTCCACATGTGTTTGTACTTATGATGTATTACGAGATCATTCCTATATCAGAGTAGTAGTTAGTCTTCTAGTCAGTTTTCAGTCTCTTAGTCAGTTTTTATCTGAGTATGGGAATGCCTACCTCAGCGATGATATGATCTCATATATATATTTTGCATTGAATGTTTTTACAGGTTCCAACCGGGCTATCCGCAAGATGATCCTTGAAATGATAAAGCACTTCACTCTTCCTATATGATAAATGAAAAAATCCTCATATACTACAGACTTCGCACTTTACGGGGAAATCTGTTACACAAAAATATCGTCACCTTGATTATTTGCAATCGGTATGGGTCTATCACCACCTATACCAGCTTCCTAAGCAAGTCTCAAACCTCAGCTCTTTAAAACAAGCTTTAGAAATGAGAGAAAGACATCAAAAAAGCAATGTAACTCTGGTTCCGCACTTTCTCTCACTTTTGCCTGCGGGCCCACACCTTTTGTTCAGGATATCTACGTACTTATACGCTCTGTATGTAAAGGGGAGGGTGCGTACCCCTATGAAAGTCAAAAGGCGCAATTTTTATCTTAGAAAACTCACTTTGGGTTAATTCTAGAGTTTTCTAGAAGGATTTGTTACGTGGATCGTTCGCTCCAAGTGGTTCATGCATCCCATATGAGGAGGAAATAATCCCTTGTTAAGAGGAGCTATCCCTTTGAAGGAGGATTCTATCCCTTTAAAGGAGGACCTGTTAACTGATCTCCATTGCACTATAAATTGAGGCATTGGGTCAGTGGCTTGAGAGGTTAGAAGCTGAACTTTTGAGGGTAAATGCTAGTGAAATCAAGACTTCCTATTTGAGCTTAAGAGGAGAGATCACATACCTTTTTGGCTTCATTGGGGAGTGAGTGAAGCTTGTCAATGTAGATGAGACTTCTTGTTGGACCCTGGGAGGAGCTTGTACAGCGTCAAGGCAAAGGTTGTAAGGTTCTTCTCCTTTTGAATTAATACAATCAAGCTCATTTTTCTCAACAAGTATCTCATGTTATTTGTTTCATGGACTCCTTGACTTTCATGTTAAATATGTTTTATAATATTGGTTATTCAGGTGCTATTTAATAGTTTGCCTTGTTTGTGCTTGCAGGTTTGCGACGAAGGAACTTACTTGGATCAAAGGAGCGAAGGCATATCCAAACTTGCGTTGGACATGAGGTAGGCCCTTAAACATATTTTTTTTCCTTTATTTATAAAGCGCATTTAGAGAAAGATAGTGTCTGGTTGGTTTGTTTGTCATTAGGTCTTCATTAGATTCTAGGAAGGTTTGTCTTGTCAGCAAGATCAACTAATTCCGCGTGACAAGAGCTCCAAAAATTACTCAATGTGAACTTCATTTACCCAATATCAGATTGCCAATGGGTTTCTTCCTTGGTGATAGTGCCCAAAAAGAATGGTAAATTGAGGGTGTGCATTGATTATAGGGAATTGAATAAAGCAACCTTGAAGGATCACTTTCCTTTGCCCTTTATAGGTCAAGTATTAGATACATTAGCAAGAAAAAATTACTTTTCATTTTTGGATGGTTTTAGTGGTTATAATCAAATTCAGGTAGCACTTGAAGATCAGGATAAAACCACATTTACTTGTCCATGAAGAACTTTTGCTTACCGAGTGCTTCCTTTTGGATTATGTAATGCACCTGCAAAGAAACAAACCTTTCATTAAGCCATGAAAATGCTTTATGATGTTCACTGAAGGTATTGTTTTGGGTCATCATATTTCAAGGAATGGGATTAAAGTAGACAAATCCAAAGTTGAAGTCATCTCCAGGTTACCTATTCCAAATTGTCAAAACGATGTTAGAATTTTTCTAGGATTTACTGGATATTATAGAATATTTATTGAAAACTTTACCAAAATAGCATCTCCAATCTTCAAAATGCTTACAAAAGACTGTGAATTCAAGTGGATTCCTGATTGCCAATCAACATTTGAAGCCTTGAAACAAGAATATCTGAAGCACCTATCTTAAGAGGACCAAATTGGAAACTTCCTTTCCATATTTCTACAGATGCTTCAGATACAGCTCTAGGAAATGTACTGGGACAAAAAGACTTGGTCCCTTATGCCATTTACTATACCAGTAAAAATTTGTCTCCCACTTAGTTAAATTATACTGTGACTGAAAAAGAGTTCTTTGTTGATGTTCATGCAATTAATAAGTTCAAACATTATATAACAGGCTATGAAACTTTAATTCATACTGATCATTCTGTAATTATATATTTGATGACAAAACCTATTAATAGTGGTAGAGTTACAATATGGCTACTACTTTTATAGGAATTCGATATTACTATGTTAGATAGACCTAGGAAACAAAACACAGTTGCTGATTTCTTGTCTGGGATTCAGAATATCAAAGAAGACTCTCTTGTAGAGGATAAGTTTCCTGATGAATACTTATTTGCAGTAACTACTAAAACTCCTTGATTTGCAGATATGGCTAACTATTTGGTTACAGGGAAACTACCTCCACATTTAGTTCCTAGTGAAAGAAGAAATATTATTCAAGATAGTTCAAGATATTCATGGATTTCTAATGAATTGTATAAAACAAGGCTAGACTTTGTGATCAGAAGATGTGTCAGGGAAGATGAAATGCCTAATATTCTCAAAGCATGTCATGATGAACCATGCGGTGGACACTTTGCTGACAAGAGGATAGCTTATAAAATCCTTTCTTTAGGATATTATTGGCCATCCCTCTTCAAAGATGCAAAACAATATGTCAAAAGGTATGACAGCTGCCAAAGGGTAGGGAAACCTACCCCCTCAAATGATATGCCATTACAACCTCAGGTACTCATCGAAACCTTTGAAAAATGGGCTTTAGAATTTATTGAACCTATTAATCCTCCATCCAAACAGAAAAAGTATATATTGGCATTACTGATTATGTCACTAAATGGGTAGAAGCCAAAGCATTATTTTCTGCTACTGAAAATACAGTAGTTAATTTTATTTATGAAGATATTTTTACTCGCTTTGGTGTTCCAAGGGAAATTGTGACAGATCAGGGAAGTCAATCCACATCTAGAATGATGGAAAAGCTTATGGAAGAGTACAAGGTCAAGCATAGGAAATCTACTCCTTATCATTCGCAAGCAAATGGTCAAGTGGAGTCCACAAATAAAGTAATTGAATGAATCATTACCAAGATTGTGCATCCACATAGAAGAGATTGGGAAGAAAGGATTCTTGAAGCCTTATGGGCCTATAGAACTACATGGAGGAATAGAACGAGACACACTCCCTATGAACTTGTTTATGGGAATGAAGTTCTGCTCCCCATGGAGTTCCAAGTTAAAAACTTCAAGATGGTAGTTTAGTTGGGAATGGATCTATCAGAAGCTCAAAAGCATAGACTGGAGCAGTTGAATGAACTAGATGAGATCAGACAAGAATCAATTCAAAGAACCGATCTAGTTTAGCAGCGGAGAGCTAAGTGGCATGGAAAATACATCAAGGACAAAAAGTTTTAAGAAAAAGATTGGGCATTTCTATTTGATTCAAGTTCAAAGATTTTCAAGGTAAATTTCAAACTCATTGGTTTGGGCCATATGAGATTGAATTTTTTTTTAGCAATGGAGTAGTAAGAATCAAAAAAACGGATGAGCATCAAACTCCTCTCCTTGAGAATGGTCATAGATTGAAGATCTATCATAAGCCACTCTCAAAGGAGGAGTTTATCAAAATGTTTCAAGATAACTCTGCAATGAGGCTGGTGAAGAAGAATCATTCTTCTCCACTAGCCTAGTCTTTGTTTTTTTCATCATCATCTAAAAATAAAAAAAATAAAAGATAAATAAAAATAAATAAAAATAAATAAAAAATAATGTATTAAGGCTAAAAACCATTTCACTAAATTGGCAGTCTTATACTGAAAATACAGGGTGAAAATCAGAAGATTCTGATGCCCTATATTTTCCCAAAAAAAATAATATTTCATTTCACTCATAGTTTGTTTCATTCCATCTCGCCACCACATTCCATCAATAAAATTTATTTCAGTTTCTCTCCATATTCACCTTCCCATGTATCATCCATACAGTAATTTTTCATCTCCATTCATTCGCCAAGTCATATGTTATTCACAATGTCATTTTCCGCAACTAAATTTTGGTTCCGAAGCTGAATTTTCATTTCACAGCTGATTGCTGATTCTGCAGTTAATCCTATTACTCTGCAGTGACTGTCAAGTGATTAGTCAAATAATAATAAAATAAAGATGCAGGTATGGAAGGAGAAAATCTTTGAATACATCAACACCTGAAAAGCACCTATAGAGCCAATTAAAAGTTAGCAAAACGAAAGACGTACGATTCCAAGGTATGGACAAAACCATTTTCAAATGCATAATTTGTATAGTTTGTAAATCACGGCTTCATAACATGTAATGATTTGACTTGATGGTTGTCTTAAGTCCGCCATATCCTCCGCATCAATCCTAATGGTCTCATAATGTGTTTCCGAGTTTAACTCCTACTTAGTCGTACATCCTCATTACATGTGTTAAAACAACTAATCATGCAGACATGAGCTGATTGATTATGGCTCTCTTCCACTAACATTCCACTCCACAACCTTTTTATGAACCCATTGATGTTCCACTCTGCAGCCTTTTATGAAATCAAACCCCGTTCAGTCTCGCAAATTTTCATGAGTGACACTCTGCCTCCATGCTTTCACACCAGGTTTTACAATCCTCGATTCATTGTTTGTTTACATAGACTTCTACTTCGTAAACCCTCTTTCATTTCATGCTTTGTACTCTTCCCATTTTGCAACCACCAATTTTTTCCACGGACCTCTTCTATTTTCTGCTCACATAACCATTCTGCTCTCGTAAAACTATCATTTACAGAGGTGTATTCACAGTAAGAAGGAAGAATGGGTCTTATAGTGAGAACAGAGCCTGAAGGAGTTTAATTCATGGAAGGATACCCGCAACTTAAGAGCACATTGAAGAAGGAAATATGGTTACAGTTCATTAAGAAGTTCAAGGGTCATCATAAGGAGGTTACAAAGACGTTTGCAAGATCTTTCAATGGTGCAGAAGTTGAAATTGGGGACATCAAATTTCCAGTGACAGAATCATCAATTGCAGCAGCCACATAGCTTTCACAAGAAGGGGAGAGATGGTTTAAGAACAATGATTTCGATGAAAAGGTCTGAAGGGTCATTATTCGTAATCCAAGTATGGACATATCAATCTTTAAACGAGGAATTCCTATTTCATCCTTAAAAGATAAGTGGACTAGCCTGTTGTTGATCATTCAAAAATTCATTACATGCGAGGGCAGGTATGGATCCATGTACATATATCATATCAGATTATTAATGAATTTCTTGGAGAATGAAACTATCAACCTTCCTTATTTCTTATTAAATAGTTTGAGAAAAATGTCTATTGTTATGCAAAAGAATATAGATGTTGTGGAACCTCATCTCTACCACCATGGCCTTATAAAGATCTTGGTTGAAAATCATTTGAAAGAGATGGAAGATACATGGGAAAATTTCCTAGTTAGGAACTTCTTCCAAGACCCTCTTGAGGTGCCTGAGCGGAGTTCAACAAAGAAAAGTAGGAGGAAGAGAACAACTTTAACAATCCAAGATACTCCTACTAGTGTGACCAAGGAAAACAGTGAAGAAGAATTGCCTTGTGAAACATTGATTGAAATTAGGAAACAAGTAAAATAGAAAGGAAAGAGTTAAATTGAAGACATTTACCAGACAACTGAGTCTTCTTCAGAGGAAGAGAAAGTGCTTTCTGAAAGATTAGTTTATCTTAAAGAATAATCAACTAAAGCAAAACAAAAATGAAAGGGGAAACCGATCATAGAAAAGAGAGACATAAGCTAAGAAGGTTTAAGAAGAAGCTCTAGATTAAAGGGCAAGTTGAAGAAAACACAAATCAAAGGAGCTCAATTCATAGACCTAGGAGGTGAAACTCCAGATCAATCACCAGAAAACACTCCACCTGATCGAAGTCCGCAGTATTCTCCTTCTCTTCAATTAGATTTTGAAACTAGTCCAGGGAAGACAACTCTAGAAATTGGTCAAACTCAGTAGCAAATGTATGATTTCATTGAATCATTCGAACAACAGAAAACTACAGTAGAGAAAAGAACTTCATCTAATCAGCCAGATACAACTCAAGAAACTTTTATTCAATCATTGAAGCAAGAAATTTATGAGCTGGAAGTCCTAAACAGACATATCCAAAAGGAGAATGAAACATTAAAAGAGCAAAACAAATTGGATAAAATTATGCATGACAATACCGTGCTGCATTTAGGATTATGGCATAAGAAAAATAGAAAACTGAAGAAGAAGAATAGGAGGTTGAGTAGAGCCCTCATCAATCTCAAGTACATAAGTCTTATGATGAAGCCTAGAATGACAGTGACAACAGGAAAGAAGAAGAAGAGGTTGGATGTCTTAGCAAAAGTTTCAGAGCAGATGAATTGAAGGGAGAATAGTTACAATTTTGGTTGCATGAGGAAATGCAACATCTTCACAGTGGGGGTATGTTTAGCCCCAAAACTACCTTTCTTCCAAGAATTTTCTTAAACCCTTTCTCTTCTATTTTCCCATGTCAGTGCATCCTAAGCTATCAAAAGTTGTCACATGTTGATTTCAGGAGTGTATTTGAGTGATTTTCAAATTATATCATTGTGTGTGCTATTTGATCTAGGTTTTCTTTATCAGCTACAGAATGTAGCCACTTTACGCAACTATCTAGCAATTCCACAGTCGTTTTCATTGTTCTATAGGTTACAATTGTCAGTAGGAGGAATGAGACATATGGGCAGCTCAGGAATTATCCACACATGGATGAGGTCCTATTTACTTAGCCAAATATAGAAGGAAAGGTCCCGGTCAAAGGGAGGTTAATAGAGAGTTCTATGCCAACTAGAACTCTTTTTCTACATGTAAAAGAAGCCTGAAGCCATTCCTAAACTCGTGGATCCATTTTGCCACCTGCATGCCATCTCCATAACGCAATCCAACATCCACCTCGCATAGATTTACTGCTCATGGCAAACGAGAGGCTGAATCCTCGGATTTTGACCTGTTCATGTGTGTATTGCTGAAGAAATTCCTCTAAGATACAGTCATCCATTTTCTATATAAATATAAGCATTTGCAAAACAGATAGTTAGTTCTTGAAATTGTTGTTTTAGCGTTATTTTGTTGTTCTATAACTGAGAGACATATTACTCTGTTTCATAATGCAAAACTCTCTTTTTCACATGGTTGTTTAAGTGTGGTTTGAAGTAATAGCATGTTAGTCCAAAGCTGTGCAAAGGGCCCTTACATAGCTGAGGTCCCTTCTTTCGTTTTTGTATAGTTTTTCATGTATATGTTCATGTATATTTTCTCTCATTCAAATTGTATATTTCTCATGTTTGGCTTATGTTATTAATCATTCTAATCCTGTACATGTTTTTGTAGCTTGTCACAGTTCTTACTAACACTGATAAGTGCACTTTAGAATAGGTCTTTAAGTCTGGTTATGCTCGAGCTTCTTAGTGTAATTTTTGCATCAAGTGGTGATATTAAGACTTTCTTCCTCTACTGAGCTTTAGTTTTGTATTTTAGTTGTTTATGCTTTTACTAAATGATATTTGTTTACTGCTTAAGATAGTTTAGATATTAGTTCTTCATGCTATATGATGATATTTCCGGAGCCTTTAGCTTAACCCCGTTTTAGAAGTTAATTGGCGAGATATTGAGATTATAGGTGAAGTAATTTATTTTGCTTTCATTAGTATGCAAGTAAATAGTTTAGATGTGAGTTGTTTCATGTTATATGATGATATTTCTGGAGTCTTTAGCTTAACACCATTTTAGAAGTTAATTGAGGAAATATTGTGATTATAGATGAAGTAATTGGCTTTGATTTCATTAGTGTGCAAATTAGATAATTTATATGTCATCCTTTTCATGCCATATGATGATATTTCCAGAGCCTTTAGCTTAACCCTGTTTTAGAAGTTAATTGGCAAAATGTTGTGATTATGGGTGAAATCATTAATTAGTTTCCAGTTTCTTTACTTTTTGGTTTGAGTTGCAGCAATTTATTAGATTTCAATTTTGCAATTAGATGGACAGAAGAGATAGTAATCTCATTTTCAGTACTTAATTTTCAGTTTGGTTTATGTAGCTGCATGTTTACACTCTTATTCAAGTTCTGATTTTGTAGACAACATGTTTTAAGATCTCTTAAGTTCAAAGTTTGGAAATCATCACAAGAAGAAAGAGGATAAACTTTGTCTTCAACTCTACATCCACACTTGATCTTTAAAAGTATTCTTAAACTTTTGCTTTAACATCAGATTAGGATTTCCATTGCATTAGACCACTTTAGGAGACCAAGAAAACAAAACCCAAAAACAAGATAAAATTGAAAACATTGAGGTAAGAAAAGGGTTGTCTAGCACATATAGTGCACCACACTTCATTAGTTTACAACTCTCGAATTGATAACTTATGTAGCAATTTAGGACACACTAAATTGAGTAAACAATAGATCATATTGATTTTAATGGATCTTAATCATCATCATCATCATGTAAAAATAAATGGATAACAAATTATTTTAAATATTATATTATAAAATGCTTTTATTGATATAGTTCTATTTATTTTTATTTAAAATTTAAATTATCACCAAATTCATGCACGAGACCTCTTTTTTTATGGGACAAGCCAAAGTTGTAAAAGTCTAATGAGGTGTACATACTCTATTCCCTTTGGATTTGAACTTATAACTTATTTGGAGGAAACATGTGTTAACCATTAAGCCCACTTGATACTTTACTTCTTAAAAAAATCATTATTATTTCATTTGACTGACAACTTAAATTTTGAATAACAATTATAATATTACATTAATTTTATCAAACGCAGAAAAACTGGCCTTGGATATAAAAAGGAAGTGACCTTCAGATCCCATACTACTCTAAACCCATCAAGTTTCAAAGTGTTAGATTTCTTCAATATGACTCATCTTCTCTTGTTCCTCTTCCACATGTGGTTCATATTGTCAGATGCCAACATTTTGATCAGGTTGGCCATGTGAAAGATTAGTGTTTTGATCTACACACTTGTGAGAATTGTGGAAAACATACTCATCATTCAAATAGATGTTCTAAACACAAGAATCCTGGAGGAGAAAAGATTTACCTTGGTTGGATCAATTCCTGGCATTGGTCTTCAAAAGCCAAGAGGATATATCGGTCATACCTCAGAGTTCATTCTTAAGTATTGACACGTCTTGTAGTAGAGATATCTTCATCTTTTCACCTTGTATCTGAAGGGAAACTGATAGTCAGCTACTAGCTTCAAAGACATATGAAGTGATCCTGAGCCACAGCGTGCACGAAAGACTACAACTAGAGCTTAGAGACGAAGTCAGCCAATGCTAGAGTCAAAGTTGTAGCTAGAGACAAACTCATGTTCAATGAGCATAATTTCGTTTGTGGTCAACCTTAAACCACCACTAGTAGAATACTTCAACTTTTGTTACCCATTTCATCAGTTTGTGGTCATCTTTAAAGCATCATGAGGGAGCACTTCCATTTCGCAGAAGACTTCAACTTCTATCCATATTTGGAGTTGTTCTAGGAGTAGTTTCGAGTCTAGTTCCAAAGTTGGTGGTCAACCTTGAACTACCATCAATAAAAGACTTTGTTTTCTGTTACTTCACTTAGCTTATGGTCTTCCTTAAACCATCATTTCAAAGAGTATATTCAATCATTAGTTGTCATGCACTTTCATATTTTATCTTTTTTTTGGACTTATATACACCCATTTAGATTAAAAAAACTTTTAAAAATATAATCCTCATAGATCAAACCAACAAAAAAAACAATATAATTTATTTTTAGTTTGTAATATTGAAGACCTAATTTATTTCTAATTTGTAATATTCAAAACATAATGCTGGAATTACGTAAACAAGTTTATCATCAAAATTATATCAACTTTCAAATTAACCTTCAAATAATTTGAAATTTTAATAAATAACGATAAATCACCCTTATTATTTTTCAATATAATATTTTAATCAAATTAATTAATTATAATAAATTTATTATCTTTCTATTTTCTTTGCTACTACTCAAAGCTGCTTTACGAGGCTACTTCCTCTTTTTGTATACTTCCATTGTTTTTGTTCGGCCAAGAGTTTGTATTTCCCAGCCATAGGTTAAAGGCCCAAGACCCAGAGTTATTTAGTAGGAGTGAAATCTTGCCCTCTTACGGACTATCAATGAGTTATTCCAAGTGGCATGGTTTTCATTGAATAACGGTGATGAGTCAGCCTAATTGTGGATAACAACTAGAAATGGTTGTCCTCATTGTTGGTTTGACAACTAATTTATAATAGGTTTTCCCACCTATGAAAAAAATTATCACTAAGAATTAATACTAGTCAATCTTCTAGTAAGAGTAAAACCCTGCACAGTAAGTTATTCTAGACGACATGGTTTTCATTGAATAACCGTGATAAGTCAACCTACATTCGTCAATAACAACTAGAGATAGTAGTCCTCACTGCTAATTTTACCATTAATTTATAATAATTTTCGACCTATGAAAAACGTATTATTAAAAATTAATACCAGGCAATCTTATATTTCCCATCATTCTTATTTTTTAATTAAAAACATGAGCAAATTAATACTAATCAATCTTAAATTTCCCATCATTTTTATTTTTTTAACTAAAAATATATATTTATATTAAAACAAAAAGAGCTTCCATTGTAACTATCACTAAGAATTAGAATTAGTCAATCTTCACTTTCAAGAGGTTGCAATTTTTCAAAAATTAAAAAATATGTAAATATATTAAAACAAAAATTATTGCATTTTTTTATATTGTTTTTTTGGTTAATGTGGTTGCGGTCCTCACAAAAATAAAAAAGCATAGTCAAATTATAGTTATAATTTTTTAATTTTTATATATTAGTTTAGATTTATTTAATTTCAGATTTCTTAAGTCATTAGAGGGATTAAATATTTTTTTCATTTTAAAAAATGATTTATATTTTAAAAGATTTGATTTTTAATGAGGAAAATGTTTTTAGAGGAACTTTGTTAATTTTTTTTAAATGTTCGACTTTTTTGATAAATCTTTCACCAGTCATCATTAAGGACATGAAGCAAGAAACAAAGATGAAGAAAAAGAAATCATTCTAAGTAAAACTAAATAAATAAATAAATCATTTAGAAATATTACATGTAATGTATCTTGCAAAATAATGTTATAAGATTTCTAATTTAAATGTTTCCATATAAACATATTTTACTAATAATGTCTGAACACCTTACATATATTATATATGAAATTAAAACAAGCAATTAATTTTATAGGCCATAAATATTTTAAAAAATGAAGGTGGGTGAGTCCCTTTAGAAGAGGGTGTATTAACTCGAGATTTACAATTTATATTTACAGACGTGAGATTAAATTCTCAATGTACATATTTACAGAAGCATGATTTACACAATGTATATGCTGCAGGAGTAGCTGAGCAACACTGATCAACATATAAGCTGCCAGAGCAGCAGGATACATACCACCCAGGGGTTTGAACCCAGGTGAGGAGGCAACCCGTCCATCCCGACCGCGGGGTAAATGCCCAAGTGCAGATACAACATGCCTATTCCTAAATAGCAACAGAATTACACAGAATAACGAAGTCTTACGCAAACAATTCAAATCCAAACCCATCTAAAGCCAACCTGATGTGAGATTTTGTATAACACCCCATAACTTTTCAGATTTTAGAGCGCGCAAAAGGAGGACTGTTTTCGATAGCATGACTGATTTCTGCTTCAAATCTTCGCATGATAGCAGAGGGCAAGCAAATGGGAACCACTATTCCCTCCACGCCACTTTTATTGCGATGGGAGATTAAGAAGTTGACCAGACCTGGCACTGTTCCTACACCGCCTCTTGCAGGACCTACGTAGGCTGCTCTTCCCCACCCGAAATCCACATTTCTGAAGCCGATTTTGGTAACGTCTGAAACAAAAAAGGAGCCCACCACTGTGCAGTGAGGGCGCCCCTTCAGTTCCATCAAATCTAGCGCCGATCGGATGTACTCGTCGTTTACAGCCGTTTTCGCTTCGTTTATCAATTTCACAGCGAAAGACAGCGGCTTGTTTGTCAGCTCTTCTGCGGTCGTCCTCGCGCATGCAAGACATATCGCATTCCCGTAGAACCCTCCAGGAAGAGGCGGGTGAAGTTTCGTGCGGACATTCACGGGGAATATGAACCTAACTTCCTGCTCCGTGTGCAGTTGGAAAGCCTTCGTTCTCAAACGCCACAAAAACGCCGATAGAACTTCAAATGTTGAGTACTTGCATTGCCCTACTGCATGCAGTTTGAGCGACTCGATCACCTTGTGTCCAAGAAGAATGAATTGTGGATCAACTCGTTAGGTGGCACCATCTTCCCATCTCTATCTTCTATTTGATCGTATTCGTAGAGAGGGAGTTTGACAACGGGATTTGCCCGGGGTCGGAGGTTTTCTCTTTTCCAAACAGGGAGAACCGAAGGCCTCGTAGCCCCCTCACCATTTCGGCTAGAGCGTTCACGAACTGAACGAGGCCAATTCCGTCTGTTATGGCATTTCAGACGCGTTACCTGAAAGAAAAAGCATTCAATGCCGCCATGCGCCATAACAAAGTGAAAACATAATATAACCAAAAAAAAAAATCGAGTCGCAACATGATTGAACGAACCTGAATCAGAAGGAGAGGAGAATTGGTAATAGTCAGTGTGTCCGGCACGTCGTAGAGCAGATCTTTCCAGCAGGGAAAGGATGTTTTGTAGTTCATGAAACAACACACCAACAAAACAAAAACATGTCGGAATAGAAGGATCTGAACCAACCAAAATACCGAGGAAATCCCGATGTACAAAGAACCAGAGAAAATAGCCCCCGGAGGAACCAAAAAGAGGACGCAAAAAGTAATACACGTCGGCCCAGAGCCAACTGCACAGGTACAGGAAAAGCAAAAAGCAAAATGAAACAACAAACCCAATCAAAAAGAAGAGAAAAAACCAGTCACTTGGGACACGTCATTAATCCAGAGATTGTAATGAAAGAAACCTGGAGTCGTCATTACACCACGTCAGTATCCCTCGTCGAAGACGACGAAACCCTCGCCCAAGCTGCCGGATTCACCGGAGGATTCCTACACTGCCCGGCCATTAATGAACAATTCAGCGACCTTATCAAAATCCGGCAATAAATCCCTGGTACTTAACCGCCGAGATCGACTGGCGGCAATAAAATCCGAAATAATGGCACCTCCACACATCGTTTTGGTTTCAAAACAGGTGCTGCTGCCTCCGCAGGAAAGCAAACAACGAGCTTAAAGGAAATACTGATTACTCAGAATGGAAGCATGGGGTTCTCCGACCACGACTGAAAATAAAACCATCAGCTTCTCAGAGCGACAAGGAATTTTTGTAGTCAAATGTCAGAGCGACAAGGAATTTTAATAATTCAAAAACTTAAAAAAACATCATATTCTATTATATTTATTAAATTAATTTGAAAAACAACTCATCACAATGAAACCACTGGCTTCTCGACAATTGCTCAACACAAAACCATAGGCTCCTGCGAAATTATTCTTAAAACAAATGGCGGGGTTGAGGTTTGAATTTTGCACCTTTATTCTTTTTTATAAAGAAGTAATTGGCAATTGGAATTATTTAATACTTTGGTAATAGTTACGCAGTAGTCTATAACGCGACTTTTTGAAAGCCTTTTTGGCGGATTTTTACGGTCAAAATCCGGCAGCAATTCATTGGAATCCCATGTTTGATAGCTAGTTTCTGCACAATCAATGGCTCCCAGGGGTTTTTCAGGTCGCTGAATCCAAATATGCAGTTAAAAAATCATTTTAACTGCTAAAAATCAAGATTTAACCTCATTTCTTCCGTCGGATTCCGTCACCGGAATCTCCAAAAAGTCGCATTATAGACAACTCCAATAGTTACTACTATATGTGAATTAAGTAAAGTAAGTTGGTACAGGTTTATGACTAAATTTAGGAATTTGAAATTCTAATTTAACAATTTATTTTCACAACAATAATCAATTGGAATGGATGATATCAATAAACTTATACACAATATATCTCTAAAAACTTATATTAATATATCATATTCTTTTATATTTAATTATGTATATTCATTAATTTGAAAAACAATTAATCACAATAAAACCACTAACTAATCAGAGTGAAACCACCACCTCTTCAAATGGACTTAAGTTCTGGTATAAACCAAAAAATGATATTCACATGGCCTCACACTTCTAAATTAAATTACTGTAAATGGAGGATGTTGGCCTGTATCTGTATAGGGGAGAGCAAGTGGAGACGCGCCGTGATAGCGACCTATCGCCTTTTTCTATCCATGGCAGACCAATCTTCTACTTGCAGATGCGTAAACCTTTCCTTTTTTTAACAGAGCATTCTCCAGCTATGCATGAACCCTATGGTGCTCGCTCGCCAAGTATCTTTCCGGCCAATTGTCTCCTTTTCCGAGCATCCTGCATGTTCGACCTTCAGGTGGCAGTGAAATATCTTGCATGCCCGACTCCTTCAGGTGGCAGTAAAACATGATGCGTCTGCCTTACTAGTTTTTTGTTTGCTCACTCTACGTCCTCGTGCACTCTAGTGCGGGAAGTCTGAAAAACCTACCTGCTCTAAATTTCTTAGATTTTCTTGTGAGCTTAGTTTTTCCTCCTGGGACCGTATATCTCTATGTACTCTCTTTTCAACTCGAGCTCATACTCTCGGTGCACTATCGCGGCGTTGGTCTCCCTCGACTCTCACTCTGTGAAAGGTTAGAGTTCCTCTTCCTGTTTTTCTTAGAATATAAAGATTTTAGATGCATGGTTTTTGAAATATCTTATCTGCAGTGATATTACTTCATATGGTTCTGAGATGTTTATGAGATAGCACTAGAGAATAAGAATCAATTATCTGAAATGGAATGTTAATGATGTTTGGTTTAAAGTTTTAATATATGTCTCTAGAATGATCAGTTTTAACAACATGTATTGAAATTCTTGAGTCTCTGCTCTCGGAGCATTGATATAGACATTGAGCTGAAAATCTTCCATCATCATGTCTTGGTCGGAAATCTCTTTTCGCCTTCGGTCGTCTATAGACTTTTTCAAAAATACTTCGTAGTATTTAGACCCTGCACTGACGTCCGTCTGAAGATTAGCCACTGGTGGTGCATTTTTGGATTTGTTTGATGTTATGTCGTTTGCCCACAGGTCTCTACATGACTGTAATTTTCTCAGAGATTGAACCTCTACTGGTTTTTTTGTCGCCAGTTTTTCAAATTCCGGCCATTTTCCGTTGATCTCGACATGGTTCCTATCTAAATTTTTTCAAATTCCATTCCTCCGTATCGCTTCCTTAACTATATCTCCCTACCTCTTCTGAGTAAAGGACGCTCTCGTACTGCATTCCTTGACCTTTATTTACCTTTTTTAGTCTTTGCCTCAATTATTTGCCACTTTCTAATTAAGCCTGGAGATCTCTAGACTTCCCAGTATGATCTCTTTGAATTTTGCTTTGTACTTCTGGGTCTTTTCTTTGATTATTCCTATTATCAGAGCATATCTGAGATCCCGAGGTGGATAAGATAATTAAACAGGCTGACTTTGGACGTCATTCATCTCCTCTCTCCGACCTTGATGCCGTAGATCTTTTTGCTGATGGATATCCTCCACGCGGAATCTGACATGTCGGATTTGGTCGAGGCTACTATGGAGGCTGAGGCAACTTATGCTGTCATTATCAACGCTCCCGAATGGCACTCCAAGCTGGCCAAACACATCCAACCTTCCCTACATGACTCTGATCTCCTTTTGGGATCCCCTTCTGCTCCCCGCCGCAAGCACAACTATCGCCGTGCTAAAATCACTCCTTCTCCCACAGCTATTTGTTTAGATGGTGGTAAATGTTCGGACCGTATTCCTAGACTGCAATTGCGGGTCCTGATAGGGAAGTGGCACTTCCCTAATATGAATGATAATCAGCTCCGGAAATGGTTGAGTGCTCGATGGGGACCACTCATTGGTTACACGCCCACCATAGTCCGTTTGATGCGTGACTGGTATAGCTTCCATTTTTTGAAGGTAAAAGACCTATACATAATATGGAAACTCCCTTGGGCTCATGGGCAAAGTTATTTGGCTCTTCACAGGTGGTACATAGGTTTTGACCCCCTCCACAACACCTCTCAAAACTACTTCATATGGGTCAAACTACCCACATTGCCTATAGAATTGTGGACTAAGGAGACTCTCTCCTCCATTGGCAATGGAATCAGGAGATTTGTCTACGTTGATCCTGGTTGCCTAAGAGCTAAGGATAAAAGGGTCGCTTGGCTGCTGATTGAAAAGGATTATCGAGGGGGATTTCTGGACCACATCGACCTCATTTGGGGCAATTTAACCGCTTCTCAAAGGCTGGAATACTGGGGTGTTCCTTTTAGGTGTGCTCAATGTCATAAAACGAGTCATTTAAAGGAAAAATGTTTGTGGATTATTCATGGCTAGGTATGGAAGAAAATCGACAAGGCAAAAAACACTTCAATTGTCTCTATTGTGTCTCCCATTGATGATAAAAGAGATAGCTATTTTTTCAATGAAGTTTCTCCTCCTGCTAATTTTCTCCCTCATGCTCGATATCAGATATACCGTTCTTCTCCTATTCAACCGGGGGGCCGGAACCACCGACCTTCCCTCTCGCCCCGGGCTCGAATATATACTTTCATCCCAAATATGAGATCAAATTCAACTGGAAATTTGCAAGAAGTATATGATCCTGCTTTTTCTCCCCTGTCTCCCCCCCGTACCTCCCCCAGACGTCCTGATTGCTTCCCCTCCTTCTATGCCCAAAGATGACTTCTCTGCCCATAAAAATGGCAACACCCACATTATCCTTTCTTCTTCCCCGTCACCATATAAGCATGATCGTTACCCCACCATCCTTGAAAATTCTCCTTCCCTACACTCCTCTCTGAACTGCTCAGCCTCTAAAGGAAAAGCCCCCATGACGTACACTTCTCCCCCCTTCTCTCCTCTTCCTTCCCCCTCCAACTCCATTGGAAGCGACCTAGACATGCTACTTCAGAAAAATTTGCTCCACTTACTCCCCTTGACCATTCATAAACCCCGAAAATCCTCTTATCCTTGCATTAGTCCAAATTCAACTATAAATATCACTATCCGTCAGAAATACAATAGGGGAAGTAGACATTTTAGAGGACGCAAGGGATCTCGGATCCTGGATTTCCAAGACTCTTTCCTTATTGATATTCCCATCTCTAATTTCTTTGTAACCGGACCTCTTAGAGTAGATTTGCCTGAAAATTGTATCAAATGATGAACATGCTTTCCATTAACATTAGGGGGCTCGGAGCAAGCCCCAAGTATAATTCTCTAAGATATTTATTTTTCTCTTCTTCATACAGGTTGATTTTAATTCAGAAAACTATGCATAACAGTCAGGATACTATTTCGTACTTCAGGCAAATGTTCCCTTCCTGGTATATAGCGGCTACAGAGGCATCAGGTCTCTCTGGACGGCTTGCAGTGATATGGGGTCCAAGATGGATCTTTGCAAAAACATTCAGATGCCTTGGGGGAATTTTGATCTCAGCTAAATTTAGAGGTTGTTGTGACAAGATTCATATATTGAATCTTTATGCACCTTACAAGGATAGAGCATCCTATTGGGAACATTTCATTGCCTCTGGTATCTTGGAGAACGAAGCTGTCCTCATCGCGGGAGATCTCAATTGCACTATGGGACCAGATGAAGTATGGGGAAGGGGGAAAAGAGCTGATTTCTATGTCTCCCACATGGGATAATGGACGCTTGGGTGAAGCCTATATAGCAAAAAGGCTGGATAGATTTATCATGCATGAACAGTTGATGGAGAAACTTGGTATCCCTACCTCTCTCACTCTCCCTGTGTTTGTTTCAGACCATAGGCCAATCTCTCTTTAATAGAGGAACTCAAAAGCTCACAAAAGTTATCTGTTCAAATTTAATCGATATTGGCTTGTAGAAGAAGCTTTTAATAACATGGTTCGGGAATGCTGGATGGCTAACAATCTTTCAACAAATGCCTCTCCATTGGAGTACTTCATTTACAAATTGAGAAATCTTAAATCCAAGGTGAAAGAGTGGCAAATTCAGAAAAAACAAGCAAATTGTATTGAGCTGAAGCAGATTGAAAAGGAACTTGCTGATTTAGCTGCGGACATGACTGCTCAGTCCATTTCATGGAGCACTCACGCCCGGATATGGGAACTTTGTTGACAATAATACTGAGAGGGGGGGTGAATCAGTATTATCTAATTCTTTTGCTAAATCTTTCTTATTTATACTTTGAATTATTTTTGCATACCAATACCATAAATAATGAGCATGAACAAGAAAAATCAGACAGTCACATCAAAGAACACCAGATATAAGGTGGAAACCCAATGTGGGTGAAAACCACCTGCTGCAATATGTCTCTATCTTCTTTCAAATTAGAAACTCCTTTTACAATGGTCTTGTACTGGTGCAGTCCTTTACCAGTACGCAGGCTGCAACCTGCTGAGAGCTACAACTCTCTCTCGTTTTCCAGTCTCTCCTGAAAGGGAGCTACAACCCCCTACTTCTTTTCAAGGACCACTTTTCATAAATTTTCAAACTGGATCCATATACATCAAATGATCATCAAGTTCATGTAAATTATACAGACAGCTGTAATAACCAAATCAACAATAACAGAACAGAACCCAGAACACCTTTCCAACAGAAAAATTCAACCAACAGAAGATCTTAACACAGATACGCGGTTTTTCTTTTACTGGCCTGCGTTGCTACGCAGTTCACCTTCTGCTTCTCTGCGTATACCCGCAGATCTCCTTCTTCTGGACTGCGTGGCCACGCTCTTCTCCTTTCACTGAACTGCGTATTGTACGCACCCAAAAACAATATCGCGCCGCGTACTTCTCAGAAAGTACGCACCCAGAAGAATAATCGCGCCGCGTGCTGCTACAGAAAGTACGCACC
>APFE030647546.1:23178-50721 GCA_000404065.3 Pinus taeda
CATCATCTATCCTTGACACCTATCCTCAGTAGCTTTTCGGAGATAATGTCGATCCACAATGGGCGTCCTGGTGCATTGAATCTTCCTCCCTTCTCCATTTATAAAAGTCTGTCCTCATGCATTAGACAGGCTAGTTCTCGAGTAATGCTAGTTGTGATTATGCTTGTCTGGAGTGATAGTAAGAGTTTTGAAGCATAGGGAGGTTATGCTGCCGAAATCCTGAGAGAGAGAAGGTCTATTGCAAGGCATACATAACTGCTCTCCCAGCCAGAGAATAGGTTCAACATCAGAACCTTGGTTGTATCTTTCTCTGCCTATTATTCATTAATAAACGACTGCTATTATGGTTCCAATCTCATTGCATATTATGATGTTTGTTTTATTTCCTTTCTGACTGAAATATAGTTGTACTTTGGTGGATTTTATGCTTGTAGTCGTCTCAGTCTTTGCATGTGCAGGTGTCCGTTCGCGAGGATCGCTAGGATTGTGACCTGCTGAAGCAAGGGAGCCAGAGGGTCAACTCTACTTCAACATTTGCATTGGATTCCAGGTTGGTCTTCGTAATCCACCTTTTAGTATACAACTAGGAACTTGCGTAGCAGCGTGAATTGATTGTTGCTAGACCCATTTTGGGCTAGTGGGATCGCCTCTGTCCGCAGAGGGGATTTACCTGTTCAACACCCCGCGCATGCATTGCATTTGGATTTTATTAATATCTAATTAATAAATAACCATAGTCCCGCGCCGTAAAACACATTAATCCTTAAAACTAAAGTCTAAAACCCACCCGAAGCCATGAATAATTGACGATTATCAAGCACGCGTTTCTATTAAACCCCGATCACTTTGCCCTCCCGTCCACCGTAGGATCATCCCTCCCAGATCCGACAGCCCTAATAAATATTGGGTGCCCCTTCGTAGTGGTACGATAGTACCCGATAGTCAACAGTTTCATCGTCGTACACCGGGACAGCTGTCGGCCTCCTATTGCATCGGACCGCCCCTAACACATACCACTCTTGTACCAAAAGCGGTCCGACGCAAACCGTTTATCGCCCTCCCCGCTTGCCTACGTCACCGCATGACGATGTCGCCACGTCGCCTGCCACTGCACTGTACCTGCGCCATGTCACCCGCTGACGTCATCACCTTGCCACCGTGTCTTGATGACATCATCATCTATGTCACCCGCCACGTCATCTTCCGTACCCACTACACGAAAAAAATATGTCATGATGATGTCATCCGAGGAAAGCACCAAAAAGCGCCAAATTTCCAAAATTTGGTTAAAAGTCGTGAAAACAACTATTTTTGGTTTATTTGTATTTTCGTTGTGTAAACGACGTGCATGCGTTTTTCACTATTTTCACTCCTGGAGCTTCTACAGCCTGTCAACCTGCAAATTCGACACCGTGGTTCGTCTCTGCAGCTCAACCTGTACCTGTTAAACACCCTCGGCACCTTGGAAACAGGTATTTATCAAAATAAAGGCCTGAAACCCATGTTTTTATACTTCTCTGGTTTATAAGTTGACGAATGAACCTGTCATTGCTTCCAAACAAGTTCCTACCGATTGCCCACTGACCTACATACACCATTTAAGCTGGTAATTCACAATAAACCTGCAAATTTGCACTCTTTCCCTCTGTAAATGCGCCATTATAACACTCTCTGCATCCTTTTCAACCACAGAAAACTTCAAGAAATTGTTCAAAGTGTTGAATTGAACTAGTCTAAAGTGCCCTCTTTCCTCTGTTCTAAACCTATTTGCAAAAGGGAAATCCTCACTTCTCATTTTCCTCAGCCCCTCGGGCCGAATTCAATTATGCTTTCTCGGCATTTTGTCCACAAAGCCTGTGATTTGTCAAAATTGTGTGAAAAACCCAGTCAAAAGTGCTGTAAATTTGTTGTTCATCATAAACTTCATACATAAAGATTGGATTGAGATAGAAAATCAGTGTTCATACCTCTGCTAATATCCTCTGAGCTTAAATTCCACTTCCTATTGCTATTTGCACCCACATTGCAATCAATCCCAGCAAGTATAAATTATGGAGACTCCAGTGGCCTTGAACATAGCTCCTTTAAATGCTCCACACATGGACTTAGAGTGGCTACCATTAGCAGACAGAGACTTTCAGATCAGAGATATGATGGGCCTTACTTCTCACCTCAAAGTTGTGGGCCAATTCAAACACAATCACATAAATAACACTGATATTTTAGGGATTTGGCAATACAGCATGCCCATCTATTACCTTCCAGAAGTCAATGTGCTACCTGATTTCATCCACCTATGCCATGCACACTATGAACCCACTCTGAGGGCAATTCTCAGTCCAGATGGGTCTGTTCTCTTCTATATCACTCCTCAAGCTATAAATGAAATACTGAACTTTGAGCCTCCTCAGACTATGGTTCCCCTCACAATGAAACTCTTGCTGGATCGGGGTGCAAGGCTCTCTAAAGCAGAAATATCAAGAGTTAGTCAGTTGTTTATGGAGCCACAGTGCCAATATGATCATCCTCCTCCCTATCATCAGGCTTCATTTAATGAAACAGGCAAGCTCACGGTGGACATGATTTCATACATCTTAGGATGCAAAACAGGAGAATTTGTGGATGAGACTGTATTCTTTCTCCTAACCATATTCACCCAAGGACAGCCCCCTGCTGTCATGTATGACTATGCCACATTCATAGAAAACAAGATACATGAACAATTCATGATGATGGAGAGAGAAAGAGTGTTTAAATACACTTCTTATATATACCACTTGCTGCTCTACTATCACCCAGATAGTTTCAAGGTTCCTCTCAGGAGATTAGACCCAAAGGGAGAGAGGAGATCAGTTGTTTATTAGACCTCAGTTTTCCATGAAGTCCACCATTCCCCATACACATATTGTGAGTTTATTGACCTATTCATTTACCCAACTACTTGCCTATTATTGGTGACTCCTCCTACCAGACTTACTGCTGAAATGCAAAGGATCTTGCATCTTTCTAAAGGCTACAACATTGGTGATTGGTACTTCTACCAAAACGACACAGTAATCAGAATTTATGGCTGTGAGTTGTCTCCCTATAAGCTGCCAAGATATGTCCCCATGAGACTCTTTGCCTTAGAATATTTCAGGCAGTTCAGCAATGCAGACTTGACCCATTTCCATGGAAAAAACAAGAAGCCACGGCTTAAAATCAGACACTAGTTGGGTCCCTTTGTTTTCAACAAAAGGGAAGAAGCATGGAAAGATGTAGACAACATGCTAAGACAAGAACTCATGCTGAAACAGAGCTTCTACTGTGCACCATGTGACCCTGAACAGTTCATAAGCCTTAGAAGAATCAAACACAGGCTTTCACGATATGTGCACCAGCTACTCCCCCACATTGAACAATATGCCAATCAACCAGAATGGGTAGAGGGCACCTTAGATGATGAAGAGCTCACTGAAGAAGAAAAATTAGAGAGAGACATGAAAGAAATTGAGAAAAGAATTGACCTGGATTATGTTGCACAGGTCACCTTCACACAGCCCCAACCAGTGGGAGCAAGCATATCAACTGCTACTTCAAGGAAGCCAGCTAAGGAATCCATATCATCAGCAGAAAAGGGCAAACAAATTGAACATTCTGAGCAGCAAAGCACAATGGAGGAGCAACCATCCTCAAATCTGGAAAAGGGTCAAGAGCAAATCCCTTTAACACAAACAAAAGCACCTGAAATCCCTGTGCTACAAACTCCTCACAATGAGGAAAGAGGTAAAAAGAGGGATAGAATAGATGGTACACCCACAGGGACATCCACGAACCAGCAAGGAGAAAAAAGGCAGAGGCTAAACCCCTATGCCGAGGAGGAAATCACTGAAGAGACCATAGGAAACATCAGGGGTGAGGGGACTTCTGAGCGGCAGATTCCTCCTATCTTGGAAACATTGGCCAGCTCCTTTCAGCAGGAGCAAGAGAAACAACCAGATGGGGAGGTTTCATCCTCCAAACAGCAGGCCCAAAGGGGCTCGGATATAAAGAAGGCATTCATAGAGATTAAAGATAGAAACGAGCCTATAAGGTTTCAGCTTTACAACCAGTTAATGAGAATGGCTCCGACAAATCAACAAAGGCTAATGGCAGCCTATGATATAGAAGTAGGGAAGATGACACTCAGTCACTTTAGGCCTACTACACAGCAGCCACATCCAGCTGCAGATTACATTAGAACCAATCTGGAGGTACTAGCAAAAGATATTCATCCTTTAGACCAGATTGAATTACATAAGCAGACAGGAGAAATGGTTTATTCTACACTGGCAGATAAGGCTCGATTAGCCCACAGATTGCAGAACTCTCTATACAATACTTCTACCCAGTTAGAGCTAGAAAAGGCATCATCGTTGGCCAAGGATAATAGGATAAAATCCTCGGAGGAGATCATCATAGAGTTGGGACATGATCCCAAAGATCCCAAAGGCACACAGGCCTTGATTAGAAAAAAGGAGGAAGACATAGCAACATTAAGAAAACAAATGAAGCTGCCAGTCACCATACATCCTCAAACTGCAGAAGTAGCACAACAACAGGAAGTAGAGGATGTGGTAAGTTTACTTATGAGGATGAATGAAAGGATAATGGAAATAGAGAAAGCATTGGAGGAAGCTCAACGAGGGAAACAGCCGGAGTTGGCCCCTCAACCATCCCAAACTGCTCCAATAGTAACAACTCCAATAATTATAGCTCCTCCAACAACAATTACTGCAGCAGCACCTCCCCTAGGTTCAACTTCAGCAGCAGGTGCATCAACTTCTGCAGATCGAACAGCAGCAGCAGTGCAAGTGGCTAGCTTGAGCATGGAGGCCATGATGAAAGAGATTAAGGCTTTTGAATTGAAAATGGCAGAGATGAAGGAAACAAAAGAAAAGCTAGCCAAGATTGAGGCTAGTTATGATAAGTAAAAAATGACAGTTGCTGAGAAAACCAGGGAAGTAAAGGCCCTGGAAAATAAGATAAAGGCCTTGGAGAAAGACCTCACTCTCCATAGGACCTTGATTGAGATAAAAACAATTTTGTGGAATAAAAGTGGCCAATCTCTTGCTGAACAATGGACAGGAATACAAACCATGTTTGACTAAATAGAATTGATGGTTGTAGCTCCGCATGAAACTCATAAAGCCAGAACATTGCTAGCAAATAAGCCTGAGCAAGCTACTCGATTGATTCACTTTTTGAATACTAGTACTGGCGACCAGCTGGCAGCACTGAACATCCAGAACAGGACAAAGACTATAATAAGAGTCAAGAAAGTGCCGACCATGAGGAATTTTGTCCAGACTATAGAAAGGAAGTGCCAGGAAATGCAGATAGAGGTAAATGCTTTTAGACAGAGGCTTGCAAATTTGCAAGCCAAAGGTTTACCCAGTCTGGTTACTAGTGCTGGAAGGCTATTAAAGCAGGAACAGTATGCAAACAGGCTGAGTACCTTCATACAAAATCAAATCACAATATCATCCAGTAGTACAGAAGAAGCAGTCCCTCCCACAGGGCAGAGTTTATATGACAAGCTGGAGGATTTGTTTTACATAGAGCATGAGGTAGCACACCTTTTTCCAGTTTGGTCGAATTATTATACCTACATTGAAGCTGATGAAACATTATACAAAAGGAAACATCAATTGCCAACTGAGGGTTGGTGGCAAAGTCTGCTTTAGATTTTTAAAGTAGTTTGAATCTCTTCTCATTTATTGACTGCATGAGGAAATTGTATTATGTGGCTCAGCTACCATAAAATTCAAATTAACAGTGGGTGAAATTTGCGCTAATATTCAAAAGCGCAGAACAGCTGTCACAGGACAGCACTACAAGACAACATTTCAAGGAAGCGGTTACCCACCGACAGCTAGAGTCAAAAGGTCAACAGCGCACAGGACACCTGCCACAACGAGTAAAGAGCTTTTAATTCCTCAGTTATTGCTGCGCAATTTTTCCACAAATAGACATTAATTGTGTCAAAGTAGATGGATACATTGATATTTAGATATTTCCCTATGGGATATTTTGTAAAAACTCCTATATATACTTGTAAAAGAGATGTATTGGAGGTTGATGATTTCTTCTTTTTGAACTGCGTTGTAACATATCAGACTGTGCTAATACAAATGGCGGTTGAAGTTCACTGTGTTTGAATGATCTGAAGGTGGATTAGATGTTCTGGGACGTGCTACAAAATTCACGTGTCATGCTATGGAACAATAAGTTATACTAGATCGTGTTTTGTGTTCTCTATATTTGTCAATTCCATGTATGTTTCATGATCTTGATAACAGAGAAGAAGAATAGCATATGATTTGCTTGAGTGCACCCCATGTTCAGTCTCTGTTGTTAATTATGTTTTCTTCAGGATCAATCATGAATATGAATTCTTAATTGCTCATATTTGCACTAGTTCTTTAATTTTGAATACTGTTTAGGAATTCTTAATTGCTCCTGCACAATATTCATACATTTTCCCTCTGTCATTATAATGAAAGATCCTTGATTGCCTTTCACTTCCCTAACCTCATTCCATCATTTCCAGATTTGAAAATTGTTTCTAGCCTGCCTATCCTGCTATGTAGCACTACCTTTTGACCAAGAAGCTCTTTCAACAATTACACCTGCAGTGACTCCATTTCCCAATGGAAAAAACAGTTATACACTTGCATCCCAGTTCTGTCTGAGATCACCATCCAACAAACTTAAAACCAAACCCTGTTCATCATAACTAGCCTAAAATACTTCAAAACAAAGCTAAATTACAAAGAGAGAGCCCTCTCTGGTTGCAGGTAGGCTAGGACCTACAACTAAAAGATTGGTTAGTGGTTACCTCGGCCGTATTCCCTACAGGAAGCAGGGAACAACCTGAGTGATAACAGTTTCTATAAGAACAATCAAGGATATGAGGAGGGTAGATTTATCAAATGATGAATCACCCTAAACAAGAATCTTTATGATTCAATCTAGCTAGACATAAGGATGTTAGTAATGTAACACAAATTTCAAAATAAGATGAACGTACTTTATATATTGAGATTTTTATTATTATTATAAGTTGCATAGTCTAAGACATACCTAGAGATGCTCCTTGAAAAACCTTGTAAGGATTCCTTGAATCATTCTCTTTGTAATAATCCATGATCTTTTATACCTGTAATACATACTTTAAAGCAAAACATATGATATCGAGAACATGATTTAATTTCTCAAGTTAGATCTTCTACGTAACCATGAAGGATGGAATCCTATGATATCAAAGATCAAGTTATTCAGTCTTTCAATTATAACTCTTATTTGACCTTCTAGACCACTTGTAAACCCTAGAAGATAAGCATTAAGGTTCTAATATGTTATCTAGAGAGTACAATCTTTATCCTAGACTAGTTATAAACAAGGATCATTAGAGATAATAGAAATCTAAAATCTTATAAATATACATACCTTGTGTTTACGTACCTCTGATTTGATAGATCATTAGACTTGTTTCAAGTTCACCTTGTTAAGTAAGGAATACGTACTTGATTTCCTTAAGCTGGTTCCTTGTGCTTTCCATTTCCTTGTTTCGGTCATACTTCAGTTAGTCTTGGTGATTTACATTCTGTGGTGGAAACGTGGATGTGAGTTGGTCCCTTGTTACTATGATGGTAATATAGAAATTTTTTTACATGATTCTGTGACAACTTGAATATGTCAGTTTGTAGTTATCTAATCTTTCTAACATAATAGTTTTCTGAACTCCCTCTTTTAGATATCAAAACTTGGCCTCTGAGATATCGAACTCTCTTCTAATTTCGTTGAAATTGTTTTCTGAGGCTGCACTGAACTTGTATAACTGATATTGCACCAAGCTTGATTACCCATTCTTTGAAATGATCAAACTGTCTCATTATGATTTTTACTTCTCGGACGTTTTGAAATGTGCTACTTAGCCCTTCAAGATGCCTTTGAATCCTAGTTTTATTAGCCCATAAAATGTCCTTTTGACTTGATCTTTAATACAAATGCAAACAAAACCTTTCACTGAGAATACTTCAAAGATGTATAAGTGATGTTCAAACTATCTTTGATCATGATCTTAGCTCTGACTCCATGTTGAAAAATCCAAAGTGTGGCAGTTAATCAATTTCTCTTAGTATGATACTTTCTTGTGATGTTTCATTATTATTATTCTTTTGTTTGATTTATCTTTTCTTTATCATGAATACTAATGCCAAACAACAAATAATAGAGGACATGAGATGTAGGCACACATCCAGGGAAAAACCCCACTTTAGGGGAAAACCCTGTCAAAATTCTTCCTTCAGTAGATTCAAAAGATAAGATGACCAAGAACTTCACAACCTATACTAGGGACTTCCTCCATCAAGTCAACCTTGCATTTTCTTCTTTAGTTGAGCACTAGCTTATTCTTCAACTACTTCCTTGCAACAATGAGATGCTTTGGTCCTTCAATAAAATTATGCTTTGGCCTTAAAGTTCTGAGGCAACCTTCACTATGACCAAGGAGCCATCTTCATACACTATCACCGTGACAACCTCATACACTATCATTGTAAAGTCTATGACTATGACAACCTGTGATCCGAACTTCACTAAGGCATACTGAAGTCTATGAAAATCGAGCTTCTTACTGAGATTTTGCATCACTGTGATACACCGAGACTTTGGATACATCGAGACTATGGTACACCGAGATTGTGGTTACACCGAGACTGTGGTTACACCGCGATTTCTTCTCTGAATTGGATTTGAACTCATTCACTGTAATAGCATCGAAATTTTTTATCTGACTTTTTCAAAACATTTCTCCTTCTGAGAGTTTGTACCAAACTACAATCCATACTTGTATCTCAGAGAGATATGCCGAGAATCTTACTGCAATAGTACTGAACTCCTTTTCTGAGATTTCTGTCCGAACTTGTCTTTGCGGTCACACAAAATCATCTCTGCGATTTTGGTTGAAGGTGCACATGCATATATATAGTTGATTCCCATAGTAAATAAGTCTACATGACTTCTTGAAGGGATGTGTCCCTATATTAGTTCAACATGTGTTCTTTGAGGGAAGCTGACTTGATCGATACTTTGATGATATGGAGGAGTCTTTGACAAAACAAAAATTGATTTTGTTACCAACCTAAAGCCTAAATGGAGGCTTGACCTATAACAGTTGACCCAAGCATGAAACCCATGCTTCAACAAGTCAACTAAAATAATAATAAAATTTCTTTTTTCTTTCTTTTGACAAATATATTTCATTTTGACTCAAGGACACCGTGAGCCATTGAAACTGTGAGCCATGCTATTATATATTTTTCACTACCTTACGTGACAATTATGGATCCAAACGATAATGCTAATCCAATCAAATCAAAGATATAGAGATAATTTTGCAAATCCAAGACAAAATACTAGTTTGAGTAGTTAACAAAGAATCTTGGAATTATTGGGAAAAAAATCTTAATAGTTATTTATTATTTTCTAATTGTTAGCAAAAGATCTTAAAAGTTATTTTTTAATTGCTAATTGTTAGCAAGGATCATGTAAACGATTCATAATTTAGGAAATTATTGTAACCAATATGGATTTATTAAGTTCAGATGTGGGTTTATTTAGCTATTTGTTATTTCTAGTTTTCATTAAATTTTTATATAAAAGAGAGTACTTTGTTCAATCTCTAGATATTTAGACTTTTTGGAGTTTGTTTGATCAAGCTTCACTTTCATTTCATTATATACGTTCCATTGTATATGTTCTGAGGCCCAAAAGAAGATGAACCGCTCCGTGTACTAAATCTTATGTGGGAAATAAGCCCTTCCTTATCTTTCGATCCATCCATAATAGTATTACCTACAAGGAATCAAGATATCAAAAGATGGAAAAATATTGATTACTTTCTTAAGTTCAACTTCATATAATGTGTCTATTAGGTAAAAGTGTGTTTCTTTGGTATGCATTAATTGCACTCTAATCCTATGGTCCCAATATGTTCTAGACATAGATTGATCTGAAGATTCATCTCCTCGATACTAATAACTATTAATTTATGGCTTAACATCTAGTTGGTCCATTATATCTATTTAAAAAGCATGGAGAGTCATGGATGATGATTGATTGTGAGAACTCTCTTATAGTAAAGTATCTTTTTTTTTGCATTAATGAAATTGCCACAAGCGGTCACATTGGTTGGGGACGTGGACTATTTCCCTTGTAGAGGATTTTAACCATGTAACAATACAGACATCATGATATGTGATGTGGTTTTGTGAGTGGTTATTGAAGGTGTTCATTTTATATGCAATACCTTGTTTTCCCAAACACATTATTAGATCCCATTCAAAGAGCTTCTCCTATGGTTGATCAAGATATTGAGATTATGTTTATGCATTTATGATATCTGCTATTTCTATATATTTTTTTGGCTTGAATGAAATGTTCCATTGTGTTAAAAACATTGTTTTTAGTTAAAAATACCTCTTATTTATGTTGGACACCTAATCCGCTAAGGGTTATGGTGTGGAAGTTGAACAATCAAAGGGAGTCCACGAGACCTTGGAATATGAATCCAACAATCACGTAAAATTTATAAATGTACATCATTGTGAATAATAAATGCAATACACGATTATCTTATCATATCTTGTTCATATTCCATGTATGTGTTTAACATGGTACCAGGGTTGGTGCGTTCCTAACCTACTCAGTTTTGTTTGAGCCACTGATGTTTTGTGGACTTTCTCTACCCATCAATCCGCATTTGTCACAATCCTCACAGTCCTTAGAACTATTCTGTAACACCCTTGCCACATTGTAAACCTTTGTATCTCCTCCTGTTATTGAAATGCTTAGCGTGGTCCCTCACTCAGTCTGCATTAATTTCCAATCAACACTACCTCTCCCTCACAGTGTCTCATTATTCTGTTATCAGTCTGAAATATTCTCTTTTAGTGTGCATTATTTTCCACACTCTCAACATTTCAACAAACAAGCTTTACACTTAGGTTGTCTGCTTTCCTTGTGTAGCTACTTAGACCCGCTTCACTGTTAGTTTTTTTCCTTGGCTTTGAACCAAACCTGTTTACTCAATCATATTTTTTGTCAATCTCATTTTTGTGCCCTCTCTACCATTCTAGGAACCCTCTACACATGTCAGATCTGTTATTGCGTGTAATCTTTAGCCTGGAAAGATGTTTCAGATGCCATCCTGCACTCATTTGATATTTCTATTAAATGCAAGCCAAGTTTTGGTTGATCTAGGATCCCACAATACAAAATAGGACACATTTGAATATAGAATGAACGACTTGCTCTTTTGTTATGTCGTCTAGGCATAATGTTTCATTCCTGTTGTGTCTGCATTTAACATCCATATTTCTATTACTTCCCTTTTTTTTTGAAGGGCATTTGGCATCGACATGGCTGCATTGATATGGTTGCATAAATGCTCGGGATTATTCAAGAGACCCTGTGCTCTAGTGCCTTCATGAAGAGTTCTTTTGTTTAGCATGATCCCACATGCCGCTTGGTTATTTTTGGTGACCCATAACAACTTGACTACTCTATATTTTTATGTGTGTTTTTGCTAGTCTGTGCATTCAAATATTCAGATTCTTGGCTCTGGCAAATACTTCTTATCAACGTTCCTATTCCGTGACAGGTATCGCACTCTGTGGTGACTACTTAGGTTATCTTATTTGAATGAATTGTTCTTGAAAATGAGGATTTCGTATAATATCCCTTTATCCATTACTTGTGCATGGGAGTCAATGGAGCTGGGAACGACATGATTTTGAAAGTTTTATTGGTTGGTAATACTAGCATAGATCCAATTTAAATACGAATCTAACATGAGCCGAGAGGGATCCAATTTATTCACGTGCAAATTTTTTAATGAGTCTACTTATTTAATTTTTTTTTGTTTTTTTGTTTTGTAACTTTAAAATTTTAAAATTTTTATTTTGGCCGACATAAGCAAAATTTCAATTTTGATGACGAATGGATATCGTTACACATCATACTGGGTTGTAGAATGATTCTCTCAACTTAATAAATTATTATTCTATGTAGGATTTGAACCAAATGAGAATAATCGAAAGTTATGGGTCATAAAACAAAATGACATTAAGGTAATTTAAAATAATCTATGCAGTGTCACCTCTAGCAACCCAAAATTTCATCATCTTTACAATGAAATGAAGAGGAGGTTCAACGAAAGCTACTATACAATGGTGGTACCCTGATGTACAACACCTCGTTCGAGTCTTCTTCTCTCCGACAGGGCTATGGTTAGACCATGCTGCTCTACCTTCCGCATTCGGTGGTCAAAAGGTACCTATGGTTCAACAGTTATTCACCAACATTGCAAGGATATTGGCCAACATTGTTGCTTTTGGAGAGTTCTTTTCCAATAGTGACCGATTGCGACCATATGATGTATTACAGGGTCTTTTAAACACCAAAGCATTCTTTTAAACACCAAAGCATTCTTTTAAACAACCATTCTTCAATGTTAACTCTTCATACATCCACGAGGTCCCTGTGGATCATACATCCACATCGTGTTTGAAGGTGGATGCTTTGTTGGTGTGCGACTATTCTAAATCTGTTAGCCAAGAGATCGATAAAAGGGAATCAAACTGATCTGGACGGTTCGACTTTGGCCATTAGTAATAACAACGAAAGGACAAGAGACTCATTTTTCATTGTTGGAATGAGGATAAACATTTTATTGATACCTATAAGATTGTGCTTTGGGACAAAGTTTTATATTTCTTCTATATTTTTGTTATGCTGTTGGGTAATATTCTATGCACGAGTAAAGTTAACTGCCTCGATTTATCTTCCTCTATTGACTAGGGTTTCAACAACAACTACTTTTATTCAAGTACAAGGAAGTGCCAAAATTTAGGAGTTTGCCTATGATGTGCAATTGCAAGAACAAGCTTGTGTAACTCATCCTTTATTAAACTCTCAAAATTATTCCAAAAGTAGCTAGAAGTTGCATGAAGGCTTGGATCTCCAATGACTATTCCATTTAAATGATTATTGAGGTATAAATGTTATTCTAGTTGGAAACACTATCCACAATGCATAGATGATGGTATATGCATTTTTTTGAAGACTGTATATCATGTGAAGGGCATATAATATCATTGGTCTATACTAGCATGGTTGTATATGTGATATTATATGCCATGTTTGTTGCGTTGGTATCACATATTATATAATATATTATGCAATTCAAAGTTAAATTAGGAGCTTTAATATTCATTGGTTGCTTTGAATGATTATTTGCTAAATAGTCACAATCCTTCCATCCTTTCAATTTGAGATGCCAATGTTCACTGCCAACTAGTGTTCACTCTCTACACTCTTCAAAACTACATTGAAATGTGAACAAAATATGAATGATAAAACAATGAATTGCTTTTCTCTTGACAGAGATATACATTTATATTACATTCATATGACCCTTGGTTTTGTATTCCAAGGTCCTTTGGACTCCTGCGGTTATTCACATTCCACACCAACCCATAGAGCATTAGGTGTCCAACATTTCCCCCCTTAATCCAAAGGGGTACGTATGAGTCCAAGAAGGGAGTTGTAATACAAAATGTGCAAAAACATGCATGACAACACTAGGCTAAATGTGCTCTCTGAAATGTTGGTATAAGGGGGGTGGTTTAAGGATGACTACCAACACTGGAACGCTTAGTGCAGTTCCCGAAACTCTTCCAAATCTCGCATGAAGCTGAGGTCTTCTGCTAGAGGAAGTGCTCCTAATGTTTTGAAGATGGGAACCTTCAACCTTGAAAGGGAGGTCTCACCCCGCATAAAAAGGGAGAACCTCAACTTGAAAAGGGAGGTATCAACCTGGGATGGTTTAAGGATGACCACCAACTCTGGAATGCTTAATGCAATTCCTAGAACTCTTCCAAAACTGGCAAGAAGCTGAAGTTTTCTGCTAGAGGAAGTGTCCACAATTCTTTTTGGAGATGTCTCAACCCTGCATAGATGGTTTAACGCTGATCACCAACCGAAGGCATGCTCAGGGGCATCTTTGTCTCTGGCTACAACTCTGAATCTGGTATGACAGGTTGTGGCTCAGGCTCGCTTGATGTGGCTTTGAAGCTTGTAGATGGCCATAACTTCCCCACTGTCATATACAAGGTGAGATGATGGAGAAAACTCAACTGCAAGTCTGTTCAATACTCTAGAACAAGTTTTGATATATGACTGAAATATCTTCTTAGTTGTTGAAGCCCACTGCCAAGAAGCGATCCATCCAAGATGAATATTTGTTCTTGCAGGAGGCTTGTTTTTGAAGCATCTGTGTGAAGAATGAGCATATTGACTATAATGCTTGCATGAATGAAGATCAAAACAATGATCTTTCATATGGCCAACACGGTTACAGTGTTGGCATTTAACAATTTGTTGTGGCTATTGTGGAGGAGGACCAGTGATCCAGGTGGATATTGGTGGCCACCCGCTAATTCCACGTGGATCCCCTCTAGTGCTTCTTTCAGTTCTTTCAATTTCCTTAATTATAGCACAGTTTACTATTTTTAGCAGTTTTTTCGGGTCCTAAACTTCCGAAGCCGTTTTGAGGCCCTAAATGACGTTTTTTGGGAAATCTACCGCCATCGATTTTTCTATCTAAAAATTGTCTTTTCCGTCATAGTCCTCGGAGAAATCTTTCCAACGGGCTATCATGCGCGTCAAACGGAGATAAGACGACCAATTCACGACCCCGGGATGTTGATGTACCAACTTACCCAAAAACGGGGCCCACAATTTGGCGTTTCATCTTCCAGGGTTAGGTTTTGGAATGTGAAGGGTTTTTCCATTGTTTCTCAACAATAATTAGGCCTTAGAGCCTCATTGTAACACAGTTCAGAGGCATGTAGCCACACATATCTTCTCAGAGATAAGCTACCATCGCCCTAGCTGGTTTATTTCTATTTCCGGTTGTAAGCGTATTTCAGTATTTTCCATTAATGAAATGAAGTATTATTTCCGCTGCATCTTTGTGTATATGGTTATCTCTGTATTTTATTGCGTTCCTGTTTAAATCCGGATCAACGCCAATCATTGCATATAGTGGAGCTTATGGTTTTATAACTATGCAAAGATGTGCTTTGAATGCTATTTGAAATAAATTTCTACTCATACCTTGAAATTTTTGCCACTTGTTGTCCATTTATCCTTTGATAAGCTGCTCCTTGTTGATGCCTTTAGGTGTCCCATGTCTTCATAATATGTCCTCGGTCATACCCGCATTTGATTTTTATTATTTTTGCCTATTATCTAACTGCCAATGTTGAATGACAGGGTGCTAGTTGCAAAAACAGAACCAGCTGCGGGATCAGTTTGCAGCTGCGGAAACTAGATTCAGCTGCGGAAACTGACACAATGATCATATGACTGAATGGAAATGGATAAATGATGAATGAATGAATGAAAATGGTCATAAAAACTTTTATTGGTGGAATTAAATGAAATGAATGAAATGGAGTGGAATGAAATGAAGTGGAGTGGAATGAAAATGAGAAAGAGAGAGAGATATTTTTTTTGGAAAATATAGGGTGTTAGAAGTCCCTGATTTTCGCCCTGTATTTTCTGTATAAGACTGCCAATCAGTGATTGGCTTTCAAGCTTATACATTTTTTTTCTAGAACAAAAAATGTACAAGGACTAGGCTGGTGGAGAAGAAGGATTCTTCTTCACCAACCTTATTGCAAAACTATCTTGAAAGATTTTGACAAATTCCTCTTTTGAGAGTGGCTTATGATAGATCTTTAATCTGTGGCCATTCACAATAAGAGGAGTTTGATGTTCATCAATGGTTTTGATTCTTACCGCTCCATTGCTAAAGACTTTGTCAATTCTCATATGGCCCAAGCCAATGAGTCTGAAATTTTCCTTTGAAGTCTTTAAACTTGGAATCAAATAGCAATGCCTAGTCTCCTTCTTGAAACTTTTTTCTTTGATGTATTTGTCATGCCACTTAGCTCTTTGATATTGAACTAGATCAGTTCTTAGTATTGCTTCTTGTCTGATCTCATCTAGTTCATTCAACTGCTCCATTCTATGCTTTTGGGCTTCTGATAGATTCATTCCCAATTGAACTGCCATCTTGAAAGTTTTGACTTGGAACTCAATGGGGAGAAGGACTTCTTTCCCATAAACAAGTTCATAGGGAGAATGTCCTGTTGTATTTCTCCATGTAGTTCTGTAGGCCCACAAGGCTTCATGAAGCCTTTCTGCCCAATCTCTTCTATGTAGATGAACAGTTTTGGTGATGATGCTTTCGAGAACTTTGTTTGTAGACTCCACTTGACCATTTGCTTGCGGATGGTAAGGAGTAGATTTTTTGTGCTTGATTTTGTATTCTTCCATCAGCTTCTCCACCAAGTTGGATGTGAATTGGCTTCCCCGATCTGTCACAATTTCTCTTGGAACACCAAAGCGAGTAAAAATATCCTCATAAAGAAAAATAATAACTGAATTTTCAGTAGCAGAAAATAATGCTTTGGCTTCTACCCATTTAGTGACATAATCAATACATACCAATATATACTTCTTTTGTTTAGATGGTGGATTAATAGGTCCAATAAATCTAAAGCCCATTTTTCAAAGGGTTCAATGAGTACCTGTGGTTGTAATGGCATTTCATTTGAGAGGGTAGGTTTCCCTACTCTTTGGCAGCTGCCACACCTTTTGACATATTGTTTTTCATCTTTGAAGAGGGAAGGCCAATAATATCCCAAAGAGAGGATTTTACAGGCTGTCCTTTTGTCAGCAAAGTTTCCACCGCATGGTTCATCATGACATGCTCTGAGGATATCAGGCGTCTCATCTTCCCTAACACATCTTCTGATCACAAGATCTAGCTCTGTTTTAAACAATTCATTAGAAATCCATGAATATTTTGAACTCTCCTGAATAATCTTTCTTCTTTCACTAGGAAATAAATGTGGAGGTAGTTTCCTTATAACCAAATAGTTAGCATACCAAGGGGTCTTAGTAGTTATTGCAAATAAATATTCATCAGGAAACTTATCCTCTACAGGAGAATCTTCTTTAGTACTCTGGATCCTAGACAAGAAATCAGCTACTGTATTTTGTTTTCTTGGTCTATCCAACATAGTAATATTGAATTCCTGTAAAAGTAGGAGCCACCTTGTAACTCTGCCATTAGTAACAGGTTTGTTCATTAGATATCTAATCGTAGAATGATCAGTATGAATAAAAGTTTCATAGCATGTTATATAATGTCTGAACTTATTGATTGCATGAACAACAACTAGGAACTCTTTTTCAGTTACAGTATAGTTCAACTCAGTGGGAGTCAAATTTTTACTGGTATAATGAATGGCATAAGGGACTAAATCTTTTTGACCCAACATAACTCCTAGAGTTGTACCTGAAGCATATGTAGAAATATGGAAAGGGAGTTTCCAATTTGTCCTCTCAAGATAGGCGCTTCAGATATTCTTGTTTTCAAAGTTTCAAATGCTAATTGACAATCAGGATCCCATTTGAATTCACAGTCTTTTGTAAGCAGTTTGAAGAGTGGAGATGCTATTTTGGTGAATTTTTCTATAAATCTTCTATAATATCCAGTAAATCCCATAAAAATTCTAACATCCTTTTGACAATTTGGAATAGGTAACTTGGAGATGACTTCAACTTTTGATCTATCAACTTTAATCCCATCCCATGAAATGTGATGTCCTAAAACAATACCTTCAGTAAACATCATAAAGCATTTTTCATGGCTTAATGAAAGGTTTATTTCTTTACGTCTTATAAGGACTTTTTACAAATTTTCTAACGCCTCTTAAAATGAATCACGATAAACTGTAAAATCATCCATATATACCTCTACACAATCATGGATTAGATCAGAAAAAATTTCTAGTACTGCTCTTTGGAATGTTGCAGGTGCATTACATAATCCAAAAGGAAGCACTCGATAGGACTAAGTTCCCCATGGACAGGTAAATGTGGTCTTATCCTGATTCTCAGGTGCTACCTGAATTTTATTATAACCACTAAAACCATCCAGAAATGAAAAGTACTTTTTGCCTGCTAATGTATATAATACCTGATCGATAAAAGGCAAAGGAAAGTGATCCTTCAAAGTTGCTTTGTTCAATTCCCTGTAATCAATGCATACCCTCCATTTACCATTCTTTTTAGGTACTATAACCAAAGGAGAAACCCATCAGCTATCTGAAATTGGATAAATGAAGTTTACATTGAGTAGTTTTTGGAGCTCTTCTTTCACTATCTCCCTAAGGTTTGGATTCATCCTTCTCTGAGGTTGTCTGATTGGTCTACTATTTTCCTCAATATAGATGTGATGGATGCAAGTCTTAGGGTCAATGCCTTTCATATCAGTATACTCCCATGCAAATGTAGTAGAATGTTTTTGCAATATTTTGGTTAGCTCTTCCTGTTGTGATCTTTCCAAGTTTTTGTTGATATTCAATGTTTTACCTGGAAAAATATCAGTGGTGGAACTACCAAACTCTTCCATAGAGTAAAGAGACATCTGCCTAGATGATAGATACTCAATGTCAGAATTTAACTGAAATTGTGTGTGGTCATATTCTAAAGATGTTTCAAAGTTTTCTAATGTGTTCAGAATTTGACTATCTTCACTGATTCCAGAAATGGTAAATACAGGTTGTATAGTGTCCTCATCATCGACCCATTCATTATCTCCTACTTCTCTAATTGTTTTTGCTGGAGGATACAGATTGAATTTCTTTGTCGAATTACCATCAGAAATATACATATCCCCAGATCTACAACTGATAAAATCATCAACTTTGGTTAGCCAAGGTCTTCCTAAAATGAGTGGGTGCCCTCCTAGATTACTCTTGGGAGTTAAAATCATGAAATCCAGTGGATATTCCCAAGAATCTAAGGAGACAGAAATGTCTTCTAATACACCATCTGGTTTGATAATTGATCGATCTGCAAGTTGCAGTAAAGTAGGTGTAAAAAGAAGATTAGGATGTTTAAGCTGTTCCATAGTTTGTCTACTCATGATGTTGATAGCAGCCCCTAAGTCAATCAATGTGTTTGGAATTTCTATCCCATTTATATGTGTGTTGACAATTGGACTACCTGGATCTACATACTTCTGCATGGTAATTTTTCCCATCATTATATCTGCAATTTTTCCTACTAGGTGGATTCTTCTTGTATCTCTTGGTTTCCTTCCTGGTCTTTTGAGACTCAACTCCTTTATTGTTTTTGCTAGAATAGGAATTTCTCTAATGGCTTGTAGCAAGGGAATCTTGATACAAACATTCTTTAATTCATCTAGAAATCATAGTCAGGCAACAAGATTTGTTTTTCCACCCCTTTGTCAATTTGTAACCTTCCAGGAAAAGGAGGTGTGGATAAAGATGCAGGTTGCTCAACTATAGGAGTTGTGGGGGTTGACTATTTTTCTTTTTCTTTTTGAATGATTGAGTTTTGAAGAGATGCTTCAGAACCTTTATTGACTTCAAGAGAATCCTCCTCAGGGGTATTTGACTTTTGAACATCTATAGAAGGTTTTTCTAAAGCTCTACCAGACCTGAGTTGTACATCATTGAGAGGAACAATTGTATAGGTAGGAAATTGTTGTCCTTCTATCATGTAAGCATTCTGAGGAGTTTTGTTGTTAGGATTTGGCAATGGCTGAGCTGGTAGTTGATTTGTCTTTTGTTGGAATGGAAGCATGAGTTGAGGATTTGGATTTTGTTGAGAGGGTTGTTGTTGTGGAAATGGCAATGAAAGTTATGGATTTTGATTTGGAAGTTGTGGAGTTTGTTGATTTTGAAAAGATGGAGGATATTGATAAAATTGAGCAAATCTCCCATAAGGATTTTGCATCCCTTGTGCCCATGATTGATATGGATTTTGAAGTTGGGGCCAAGGTTGTTGCCAAGGATTCCAATTTGGCGGGGGTTGAAAGTTCATAGGATTATTGAACCCTTCATTTTGTTGCCCCTGCCATGGTATCCTTGTAAAAAAACAGAGAGATTCCACTGAATTTGTATCTTCTTGAAAGACAGCTTTGAGCCCAGGAATTGAAGGACAATCCCTGGTCTCATGGCTTTCCGAGCAAATTATACATGTTTCTACAACTTTTGCATCCAAGGGACATTCCCTTAGAGCATGTTTCTTCCTACATTTTGGACAAAAGATGGCCAAAGCTTCAGCTTCTGCTTTCTGCTTGTTTTGTATTTTAAGGGTGTCTAGTTGCTCACTAAGGCTCCCTAAAATATCCGTTTTGAACTCATCAAGCAAATATTGCCAATCTCTGCCCTACTTACTGAACTGGTTGCAAATTTGTTTGCCTCTATCAGAGAGGATCTGCTAGGACCCTTTTGCAGTTTTAGATTTTCCTCTTGAGAGATGGACACATATTTCTGCTATGTCATGAAGTGGAAGTTGAGAGATATCTCCCTTTCCCATCATGTTTAAAATGTCTATCCATTCATCTCTAATGGCTTTCAATAGAAGGGCTTTCAAGGTTTTCTCATCTAGATTACTCATTTTTGCTCTCTTTAAGTTGTATTGAAATCTTTCAAGTAGGTCCTCCAAGTTTTCATCTTCTTTTTGCATCATCCTGAATACCTCATCCTTATGATTGGTGGGCATGCAATAGTCCAAGTATGTATCCAAGAATGTTTGTTTCATATCATTCCAACTATTAATAGACTGAGTGGCTAGTCCCATGAACCATTTCAAAGCAGCCCCTTTTAATGTTGAAGGAAACTGTTTGAGTTTTTGAGAGTCTTCCATATAATCATAGGTTTGGCACAAGACTTCAAACTCAAATAGAAATGTTTCAGGATCCTCACTTCTCAACCCATGAAAGTTTGGGAGGACAAATGGTGAAATGTTTTTCATTGTTGTATGGGTTTCCTCATCGGCTATAGGGAATCCAAATGAGTTATCCCCATCCCTATTTCCTCCGTTGTTACCTCTTCTTCCTCCATTTCCTCTTCCATTGTTTCCTCCTCCTCTACCTCTACCTCTACCTCCAAATCCATCTACTACTTCCTCTGTCATGATAATTTCTTCAGAGTCCTCAGAGTCCTCTGGTTCTTCTATTAAGGGAGGATGAGAGGGAGTTTTTTCCTTTTCTTCTTCAGGTGATTCTACTTCTTGAATTACAATATGCTCTCTTGTAGAAGTAAAGAAAGGGTCTTCCTCTAAATGAGATTTGGTAGATGGTGTAGGAGAATCCTCTAATTCAGCTGCTCCTTGAATTCCAGGAATCTTAAGGCTAGGGGTAGATGGTGGTGAATCTTGCCTATGCCTTGAAGAAGATGGAGTTGTGAAAATCAAACTAATGGCTCTAGCTATAAACCTTCCCCTAGAATCTCTTGCTCTATGCATGTCATTTTTTATTTTTAAGTTGGGCTAATAATTCTCTTTCTGATCTTCCAGGTCACACTGGGTGCAAGAAGAGAGCAAACTTAAGAAATTATTGAACCAATAACTCTCTTTTCTGATCCTCCAGATCACACTAAGTGCAAGAGGAGAGCATACTTCTAGAAGTTATCAATTTTTCCCTTATTTTTATTGTTTTTTTTTAGGAAATTGGCTACCTAGTTACACTTCCCCGGCAACAGCGCCAAAATGTTTGGTCAATTTAGAGTGTCCTAAGTTGCTGTATTAATTGTCAATCCGGGAGTCGTAAACTATTGAAGTGCGGCGCACTATATGTGCAATATAACCTATTTCTTATTTTTTTTGTCGTTTTTTGAGTTCTTGTTTTGTTTTGGGTTTATTTCTGTTAATTCCCTAATGTGAAATGGAAATTCTAAAAGACAAGTATGATATAAATGTTCAAGGCAATGATGTCTTTTAAAATGATTTTCAAAACTTCAAACTTTTTAAAAAAGGTTTTAAAACATGCAATGATGAAACTAATTCCTGAAAGAGAGTGAAAATGTGCCACTATTTTAATTAAACAACAATGAGCTAGTGACCATGAAACCCATTATCCTTGCTGCCATGAAAATATAAGAAAAAACTAAACTCAAAGAAATCCAAGAATTGCAAGCAAAGTAAACTAAAATCACATTACATCAACTCATATTCTGACCCCTCACCATTCGACTCGCTCTGGCTTTAGGAGGTAATCATAAACAACTTGATCAATTTGATATCTAATTTGCAGAAAATAAAACTAATATCAAACTACACACTCATACTTCAATCCCTCACCATTCGACTCGCTCTGGCTTTAGGAGGTAACTGAGAATGACATGAGCAATTCAATAACTAACTTGCAGAAAAATAAACTAATATCAAACTACACATTCATACTTCAATCCCTCACCATTCGACTCACTTTGGCTTTAGGAGGTAATTGAAAATGACATGAGTAATTTAATATCTATCTTGCAAAAGAGTAAATGAGCAAAACTGAAATAAATAATACAATGTTGGAACTAAAAACTAAAGGAAATGAATCCGCAGAAGGACAAGAATAATTCCGTGTCATTAGTCATTAGAAAACTATGTGAAAATGCCTGGTCTGCCTATTGTAATCTGAAATAAAAGCACTGATCAGTTAACAACATATAAAATGTGAAAAGCTATGGACAGTTATCAAACGTTAATACCATTGAAAAAATGTGAATATAGTAATATATATATGTAATACTTAATAGTATACAAGTGAATGATTATGGCATAAGGAACATAAAGAAATAAAGCATGAAACTCTACAGTAATAAACCAGACCTCGGCCTGTGCAGGGGCCCTCTACACAATCCTCGGACAATCAACGATCAACCACGAATTGAGCTCAGAAACAGAGTCTTCTCATGTATTAAAATGCAGTCATAACACAGAGATAAAGTTACGGCACAGTGGGTTCATTTACAGTTAGAATTACATTACCAAAAAGATAACTAATATGCATATGAGAATGCATTATTTATACAGAGGATGACATAACTGTTTTCCTACATTCTGCGCTGATAAAAGACACGTAAACAACCACGTCTCGAGATTTAGCATTATGGCTGCCGTGAAGATTCAATCTTTGGAGGGTGGCTATTGGATCCGGTTCATGGAGCAGTCCACAGGTGTTAAATTGTCCCTTGAGATCTAGGAACAACCACGCAAAGCTTCACGTGGTGAAAAACAGAGTTTTATCACCGTAGGACTCTTAAGTTGACCACCGCTTTGCCCACCGTTGACTATGGCCTCTTCTAATGAATTCAACTGAGCCAATAGGACTCGGTCCATGTCCACGTCAGTTGCAACTTTCCCATGTGGCTCGATTCACCTGAAGACACCTGCAATATAAACTTTGACAAAATAGCTACGGAAAGTTGGGCTGGCTGCGGAAAGTGACAAGATTCCGCAGCTTATAAACAAAAATCTAGTTCAAATAGCAACACAAACACATAGTCAAGAAACCACTTTAAATGCCCTGTTTTAACTAATATGCAATGATACTGATGACTTAGGAGGTTCAGATGAATGGGAAGAAGCTAGAAAAAGGTGTAGGAAAGATGCAAGTTTGGGACTCAACATACCCCCACTGTGAAGGTGTTGCATGTCCTCGTGCAACCAAAATTTTGACTATCTCCCTTTCAAATCATATGTTCTGAAGCTTCTGCCAGTACATCCAGCCCTCTTCCTCTCTTTCTTGGTGCTGCTAACACCCTGGGCTTCTTCATCAAGCATCTGAATTTAAGATTAACCAGTGCTCTACTTATCTTCTTGCATTTCTTCTTCAATTTTTTGTTCTTTTTGTGCCATAGTCCTAGGTGTAGCATAGTGTTGTCATGGATGATCTTGTCAAGTCTGCTCTGCTCTTTGAGTGGTTCATTTTCATTTTTAATATGTCAATTTAAAACCTCCAACTCAAATATTTCTTGTTTCAACGATTGGACTAGGGCTTCTTGTGCTATGTGAGGCTGAGTGGATGAATTGTTGGGACCCGTGGTTGTTCTTTCTAAGGATTCTATGTAATCATACACCTGTTGCTTCCTTGGATCTATTTCGGGTGTCGTTTTCCTGGGGTTGTCCCCAAAATGCTGTGGAGGAGAATTGACTTCAAATTCTGGCCGAAAAGGACTCATGTCATCATCTTGAGGACTAGTTTCAACATTTGGCTGAGAATGAGGTGGACTACTGCCAGCTGGAGTGTGTTCAGGTGTTCCTTCTCCCAAATCAACAAAATGGGGTCCTTTCATTTGTGCTTTTCTCCATTTTCCCTTAAGCCTGCTGCTTCTTCTTACATATTGCGGACTATTGTCTTTTTCCTTCCGTTTTCCTTTCCCTTTCTTTTTGGCCATAGCTGACTGTTCCTGAAGGTGGACTAATCTCTCGGACAATACTTGATGGTCTTCTTCTGAGGAAGGGGTTTGATGCACAACCTCAATGCTTCTTTTCTCTTTTGGTTTTGTTGGCTTTTTACCCTCGGTCTCTTCCTTCCTCCTTTTAGACAGTCTTTCTTCTCTACTAGTTCTCTCAACTGTGTTAGTAGGAGTCTTTTCCTTCCCCTTTTTAGACAATCTTTCTTCTCTACTAGTTCTTTCAACTGTTTTAGTAGGAGGGCTTTGAGTTTTATCATCTGTTCTCTTTCTTCTACTTCTTTTTGATGTACTGCCTTCAGGGGTTTCTTGGGGTTCTTCAAAGAAATTTCTAATTAAAAATTGCTCCCAAGTATCCCTTTTCTCCTTTAATTGTTTTTCTATTAGGATTTTCACGAGACCATGGTGATACAAATGTGGTTCTACGTCCCCCAGATGCTTTTGTACGGTTACAGACATCTCTTTCAAACTGTTTAGTAAGAAGTATGGCAGATTAAGGATCTGGTTGTGTAGGAAATTCATTAACAAACATGCATGATACATGTACATTGCTCCAAAACGTCCCTCACAAGTGATAAATTTTTGAATAACTAACAATAAGCTATCCCACTCTTCTTTTAAAACATGAACAGGAATTCCCTTTTTGAAAACGGTGACATCCATACCTGGGTCACGTAAGATCACTCTCCAAGCTTCATCACCAATGCTCTGGTTCTTAAACCAGCATTCACCTCCCTGGGGAAGTTCTGTGGTAGCTGCTATTGACGCTTCAGTTACTGTGAATTTTAGGTTTCCAATTTCCACCTCTAGTCCATCAAAAGACCTCGCAAAGGCCTTTGTAACCTCCCTATGGTAGCCTTTGAATTTATGGATAAAACGTAACCACCTGGCCTTCTTCAATATATCTTTCACTTGCGGATATCCTTCAATAAATTTGGGCCCCTCTGGTTCTGCCCTCAACAGTCGTCCCATCCTTCCTTCTGTTCTTTAAAACTCGTCTGAATTAGCAGAGATGGTCAGGGTTTATGAAGGAGACTAGCAACTATAAGCGGATATCAGAGAATAGGTACACAGAATGAAGCGGAACAAAGAACAAAATGGGGTGAAGGCTTATGTGAACACGGTGGAAATGAAGTCGTGAGGTCAATAGAACAGTAGGGGGAGAAAGTGCATCCGATATTTTTTAAAATTGGGTGGTTGCAGAATGGACGCAAGCACGTTTATAAAACGACTGCGGATTTTGTGCGGCTGAAAGAAGCCGTAGTCAAATCAACCATGATTCATAATGACAAATGGAGTGTGAGAATATTTCCAAACTTGAGTTAAATCCGGGAATTAATCATAAGAACGTTGGAAAATAAATGTCTGGCTTATGGAGGAATGGCGTGGAATGAAATGGTTATATAGGCGATTTCGTTTAATCATTGCATATAGTTGAGCTCGTGATTTAATAACTATGAAAAAATGTGTTAGAATGCCATTTGAAATAAAGTTTTGTTCATACCTTGGAATTCTTGTCATTTTCCCTAAGTCTTCAATCAGTTGCTCCTCGTTGGTGCTTTTGAATGCCTTATGTCTTCATAATATATCCTCATACCTGCATTTGATTTCATGATTGCTGAACTAACATCTGACTGTATTTTTTTTTTTTTTTTTTTTTTTTTTGAAAAACAGAGTGGTGGCTGCAGAAACCCAATTGGCTACAGAATCAGTGAGCAGCTGCGGAATTTGACTTTAGCTGCGGAGACTGACCTTAGCTGCGGAAACTGGCCCAACAAGCTTATAACTGAATGAAATGTACAAACGATGACTGACTAGATGGAAAATGGTCATAAAAACTTTTATTAATGGAATGAAATGAATGAAATGGAGTTGAAATGAAGTGATGTGGAATGGAAATGAGATGGAGTGGAATGAGAATGAGGTGGAATTGAATGAAAAATGAGCGAGAATTTTTTTTATATTTTTTTTTGGAAAATATAGGGTGTCAGAAATTCTTGATTTTCGCCCTACATTTTCGGTATAAGGCTACCAATCAGTGATTGATTTTCAGGCTTATACAATTTTATTTTATTTTTTTGGACAGAAAAGAACAAAGGCTAGGCTCGTGGAGAAGAATGATTCTTCTTCACCAGCCCTATTGCAGAATATTCTTGAAACATTTTGACAAATTCCTCTTTTGAGAGTGGCTTGTGATAGATCTTTAATCTATGGCCATTCACAATAAGAGGAGTTTGAGATTCATCAATGGTCTTGATTCTTACCGCTCCATTGCTAAAGACTTTGTCAATCTCATATGGCCCAAGCCAATGAATCTGAAATTTGCCTTTAAAGTCTTTAAACTTAGAATCAAATAGCAATGCCCAGTCTCCTTCTTGAAACTTTTTCTCTTTGATGTATTTGTCATGCCACTTAGCTCTTTGATATTGAACTAGATCAGTTCTTAGGATTGCTTCTTGTCTGATCTCATTTAGCTCATTCAACTGCTCCATTCTATGCTTTTGGGCTTCCGATAGATCCATCCCCAACTGAATTGGCATCTTGAAGGTTTTGACTTGGAACTCAATGGGGAGCAGGATTTCTTTCCCATAAACAAGGTCATAGGGGGAATGTCCTGTTGTATTGATTGCATGAACAATAGCTAAAAACTCTTTTTCAGTCACAGTATAATTCAACTCAGTGGGAGTCAAATTTTTACTGCTATAATAAATGGCATAAGGAACTAAATCCTTTTGACCCAACACGGCTCCTAGAGCTGTATCTGAGGCATCTGCAGAAATATGGAAAGGGAGTTTCCAATTTGGTCCTCTCAAGATAGGTGCTTCAGATATTCTTGTTTTCAAAGTTTCAAAGGCTTTTTGACAATCAGGATCCCATTTGAATTCATAGTCTTTTGTAAGCAGTTTGAAGAGTGGAGATGTTATTTTAGTGATGTTTTCTATAAATCTTCTATAGTATCCAGTAAATCCTAGAAAACTTCTAACATCTCTTTGACAATTTGGAATAGGCAACTTGGAGATGACTTCAACTTTTGATCTATCAACTTTAATCCCATCTCCTGAAATGTGATGTCCCAAAACAATACCTTCAGTAAACATCACAAAACATTTTTCATGACTTAATGAAAGATTTGTCTCTTTACATCTTATAAGTACTT
>APFE030647546.1:69668-96442 GCA_000404065.3 Pinus taeda
TTGCATTTCTTCCTCTTCTTCATGAGTCATGCTAGAGCTTTCAGGTTGCTTTCTAGGTGTTTCCATTTTCTTTCTTCGGGGCATCAATTACCGATAATAATGCTTTACTATGCCCTTTGAATTCCTTCAAACTAGTTTTTCAAACCAAGCTTATGCAAAAATTTAAAAAAATCTACACACCTTTTTTCACTTTGTAGGAGCTCGATATTGCATCTGATATATCTTTGTAATTTCGGGTCTTTTAGTTCTGTAATTGCGACTTGTAGTAGCCCTCGACGTTCTCTTTTCAATGCCACTAGTCTGATTGAATTTAGATTCTCCAAGAAAGAGTTATGCACAATCTCCCATGATGACCTGATTATATACCTTTTCAGAAGAGAGAACTTGTATGAAGTGCCACGTGTCACTGTTTTGATGTTAGGACCTAAAAAATATATACAGGAAACTACAATATGTCCTCTTTCTGTAACTTCTTACGAAATTTCAATCTAATGCTCAAAACAAAAGTTATGACTATTTTCCCTAGGTCACCTGTTTGGAATGTAATTCAGGAATATGCAAAATGGCCAACTTCCTCAGATCATATCTCTGCAAATATAGCGTGAAAAGCTCTTAAATTTGTACCCAAGGTTCAGAATGATTTCAACCTAAATGGTTTTTTTTTAGCATCTGAAACCTCGCAGAAAAAAGTTATAGTGCAAATGGCACGATGACCTGTTTGGAGCAGCGAAACCCTAGAATCCAAAGCTTTGATAACAAATGTTATGAAACCAGCTCACAAAAAGATAGAAAAGATAGATCAACGCCTTATAATTAAGCCTCTTCGAGGGGGCAACCTCCTTTACATTACACAAACGAACAATTCTTGGATGATTCAAATGACAAAACCTCCTTTCTATATATAGGAGTCTAAGGGGTCACAATATAACCAAGCTGACCTAATAATAATAATAATATAAAGGCACAAAAATAACAATAAAGGGATTCTATGGGGCACAATAATAACATTATGGGGACGATAGGGGCACAACAATATTAATAAGGGATATAAAGACAATAGTAATGGGGGAATCACTAGTATTATAGGGACCTAACACTAAACTTGGAAGCGTCGAGGAGTGTGAAACAACTGTGCGCTACTCTGGGACATACAGGATATTATAGAAAGTTTATCAAAAGTTATGCCCAGATCACCGCACCTATGGAAAAATTGTTGAAGAAGGATGTCACGTTCTGCTGGAATGATGACTATAAGAAAAGCTTGGATATATTGAAATAAAGGATGGTTACTGCGCTGATTCTAGTCTTCCCGGACTAGAAGAAAGAGTTTCATGTACATGTCGATGCGTCATGTATAGAATTGGGGGCAGTACTAACACAGGCTGGCGGAGAAGGTTTGGACCATCCTATCACGTTCACAAGCTACAAATTATCCAAAGCAAAGAAGAACTATTCTACCACTAAAGGCGAGGGGCTGGCTATGGTGTATGTGCTCCAGAAGTACCGACACTACTTGCTAGGAGGCCATTTTAAGATGTATATAGATCACTCCACACTGAAGTACCTGGTCAATAAGCCTGTGTTGGGGGGGGCGAATCTACGGATGGCTCTTATTGTACCAAGGGTACAATTTTGAAGTTGTTGTGAAGCCTAGACGATTGAACACAGGACCAGATCATCTATCGCACATTGAAATAGGGGAGGAACCTACTAACTTGGAAGAAGGATTGGATGACGCGTAGCTATTTGCAGTGCGTGTCACAGATGGTCATTTTGAGGATATAATACACTTCTTAACAACAGGAACTACACCAGAAGGATACTCTGTCCAACAAAAGAAGGAATTAGTGGTGCGTGCGACAGATTTCTCTGTCATTGCTGGGCATCTATATAAGATGGGGACTGATGAGATATTGTGATGGTATGTACTTGAGTTCAAACAAAGAATCATCCTCATGGATGCTCATAGGGGCACCGCAAGAGGACATTATGCTGGGAGAGCAACCGTGCAGAAGATTCTATGCGCAGGGTTATGGTGGCCAACCCTTCATCATGATTCAAAAGCATACTGCAGGGCATGTGATGTATGTCAAAGAACGGGCAGCCATTGCGGAGGGATGAAATGCCTTTGAATCCATAAATGGCATTGCAATCCTTTAAGAAGTGGGCAATATATTTTGTAGGACCCATTCAGCCACAAGGGAAGATAGGAGCAAGGTACATTATCACTGCGACGAAGTATTTGACTCATTGGGCGGAGGCGCAGTTGGTGAAGGATTGCACGGCGCGACGGCTGCGAAGTTCTTATTTGAGCATGTACTGACACGATTTGGATGTCCAAGGATGTTGATGAGTGATTGTGGTATGCACTTCCTAAATGAGACGATCAACACAGTCACGGAGGAATTTCCGGTATATCACCAGAAGAGCACACCTTATCACCTACAGGCTAATGGGACAGTGAAGGCGTTCGACAAAGTGCTTAAAAACGCACTGACCAAGGTTTGCAATGCTCAACGAAGTGATTGAGACCTATGCATACCTGCAGTATTGTGGGCTTATCGAACGACATGCAAGAAGTTGACGGGACAAACCCCTTTTAGGCTTGTCTTTGGTGTGGAAGCTGTAATGGCTATGGAAGACATCGTGCCTAGTCTGCACATAGCAGCGCTCACAGGTATGACAGATCACGGAGCCTTGGAAGAGAGGCTCACTAGTTGGATGAGCTCGAAGAAGAAAGATTTTTGGTTGGATTTCACCAGCAGGTCCAAAAAGAACGTGAAAGGGCATGGCATGATCGACACATCAAGCTACGCACATTTAAGGTAAATGATCTAGTTTTGTTGTATGATAGTAAGTTTGATAAATTTCCAGGAAAATTCAGGATGCACTGTTTAGGGCCTTGTGTTATTAAGAAGATTATTGAGGGAGGAGCGATACAACTGGTCAAGTTAAATGGAGAACCCTTCCCAAGAAAGGTGAATGACAGTCACTTGAATCCATACGTCGGCTGTCCGTCCATGTGATTCAATGAAAGTAGCACAATCTTAACACTCCAGGCAGTTGAAAGGAGGCACAAGACTATAAACTACACTTCCCGAGTTGGGGAGCTACGCAATTGGAAGATGGTGCGAAGCAAGGACATGTCACTGGGTCCGCGACAGCATGGAAGGAGCTGTGCTACCCAGGGAGAAATCGTGTAGGTCAATCGGAAAGTGACCGTTAAAGTCACTGTTCATGAAAAGACGGTGGAAGTGAGGCTAAATGGAACAGGCAACTGACATTTAAGATGAAATTTATGGCTTAGATCCTTGAAAATATGCCACCAATCTGGAATTAATGAACCAATTTCGGGGGGAAAAATCAGATTTGAATTGAAATTGCCCTATAAATTACAAGTGGCTGCCCAGCGAAAAACACTTGGCATTTTTAGAATTGAGTTGTTGCACTCTCAGGTGCACATGAACTGTGAATTATTTTAAGACCTGATAACGAGTCCAACGTTTGAACAATTATCAAAAGAGACACAAGCACTAGCGAAAGGCATCATGTCAACCCCTACGGAAGCTATGAACACCGAAGGAGTGGCCGTCAAGGAAAATGTGCAGGAAATTGATATGGAAACTGAAATAGCTACCTTGGAAGTGGCCGAAGTAATGGCAAAGGTCCCTAAATCTCCGAGAACATCGAGACCGAAGCTAACCCCAACCAAGGAGACCATGAAAGACAAGAAGGGAAAGCAACCTGCTATCTTGGTGCGTACGTCGCAGAGACGAAACCCACCAAATCCCACGACCCAGGAGAAAGGCAAGGTTATAAACCTAGAGGCAGAAGAGGAGGACATCGAAGACATCCCCATGGACAATGAGGATGTGGGAGTGGAAATAGAGGAGGTTTAAGCGCAGGGTGTGAACCCTATTACACGGTTGCTGGAGTATGTCCCTCCGTGCAAGCCTAAGTCAAAGGTCCCAAAGGACATTGATGAAAGTAAGACTCCCCTGCAAACCCCATTGCTACCAGATGAGATCACTTTTAACGGTCCACGTTTGGCATGGGTGCCGATTTTGAAGCTCGAAGACTGGGACTTAGCGGACCATGAGAAGTTCCCACACCTGGAAACTGAATAGTTAATGTGTCGAATCATAGACACGAATACGGGGATCACTGCACTGGAGCCACAAAAGTGGCTCAGAGGAGTAGAGAAGGCAGGATTACTCAACCCGCTATGGGTGTCGCACTATAACCGCACCCTCGTGATAGTTTTAGTCATCAAGCAGTTGCTGTGCTTGGTGCATGATGGGTGTTTGTGGCTGGAGGAGTCTATACCCATCACCGATATGTTCATTCACCGCATAACACGACTGTTGTATACATGCCAAAATCCAACTATGATCTTCGGCGCCAAGGGTGGTGAGTTGGCGCTCACAGAATCAATGAAAGAGAAGTTCAAATTGGTGAAGAAGCCATGCGGATACGCTATCTCCAGCATCTGTGACCCTGCTGTGAAGGTGGCAACGCAGATTCTTTTAGGGAGGTGATGCGGAAGTGCCGCACCGATGAGGTGTCGGCGCCTGTCGTCGTGCTCACACAATAGTGCATGGAAGGAGTCCAGTTTAACTGGTCAGACTACCTTCGTGGAGAGTTCTTGGAAAACTACTGCGAAGCATAAGAGCAAAGCAAGACGTTCCACTATGCGTGGATCTTGCTATCGATTGTGATCATAGCATGGGAGCTACTAAAAGAGAGCCAATTCCCCTCGGTTGCACTGAACCTTCCTGAAGCAACAAAGTATGCTTCGTTGTGGGCGACCACGGACGTGGAGCGCGTTCGGGACAATAAGATCTTCTGGATCTTGATGGAAATGAATATCAAGATGGCTATCAATTGCAAGCCGTGGTTGTTGCCCACTGTATATGCTAACCTATAGAGTTATGCCGAATTCAAAGTTGATTTCCATCGGATGTCAATCAGGGCACCAAAGGACCATGTGCAAAAGTGGTACGATTTGTCGTACCTAGCCACAAATGATTCCATCGATGCAGTGTTGGATAAATGGCCGGCGGAGTGGTGCACCACCATGGACTTGGCAATGGGTGGAAGCAAGTTTGTTGCACAAAAGAAGAAGGAGGAGGCCAAGCTAAAGATGGTGCAGCTGGTCGAAAAGAGGAAGCAGGAGGCCGCTGAGAGGGCCAAGGTAGAATAGACAGGAAAGGAGGCAGGAAAACATAAAGGTGGCACAGAGCGGGGCTCTAACAAAGGCACGCGGTCACCTTCACCTAAAACTGAAGAAGAGGACACAGAGCAGCACGGCGTGGACCCTCAGGAGATGTCCGACCACATTAAGCACCCAAGAGAGCTGGAAAAGGGTGGGTATAGAAAGAAATCCAAGGCGACCAAGACCTTGCTGGACCCTGTCACACTAACAGAGGGAGATTTATACGACTTCGGTGACATAGTCAGAGATATCATCGCAAAGGCCCTGCAACAATTTAAAAAGCAGCAGCAGATCATCCTAGGGGCCAATGTAGGAGTTGCAGACCCACGTGTCACAAGTTGGTACAGTGTCTACCATCTTGGCTATCAACACATCAGAGGCTATCGATATGCTGCACACGAAGGATTCCAGTGCACTAATGCTACTGGATGGAGCACTAACAACAGAAACTGAGGCTGATAGGCCCACCGTTAGCACCTTGAAGGGAGTGGGATTGAACCTAGCAACACTCCCACGTGAAGCACTCCACCTCTTGCAAGATGGAGTAATTGCAGCGCTGAGGGGCCCACGAGCACCCCGCCCTCTAAGTGATCAATGAATATAATATAAACAATGAGTAGATGGCCTTATAGAGGAATGTTTCCATCGTCGTCAAGGTCGAGGCGACCAGCCAGTGCAAGAAGATCATACAGGTCGTGGAGGAGGCTTGTAGAACTGTCCCAGAATTGACCATTCCAGAGGAGGAGCCAATCAAGGTCTGCATCCGTAAATTAGCCATAGGGGTGCGCGACACTTAGACGGAGATGGTGCACGTTTAGTTGGAGCTGAACCTGCAGATTACAGAGCTCCAGTTGAGGGCTCAGCCTTCAACACCACAAGAGGCAATGGAAAAATGGGCGGCTGCTGTCACATAAGAAATCACGATAGTGGAGAGTGTAGTAGCAAATTGCACACAGTTGTTCGAACAATCGTTTGAGGTCCTGACTGGCTTGTAGGAGGACCCAAGCATCCAAAGGCTAGAAATAGAAGCGCATGAACTCCAACGATGCTATGATGAAGTCAAGGGCACAACGCGAACCATCGTGTTGACACAAAGGTTAGCCAAGCAGCTGAAGGAACAGGTGGACGCAGCACTGCACAAGGAAATAGTGCTGAAGGTGCGACTAAATCCATGGCTGGAGGAAGCTTATGCAGTCACAGGAAACATTGAAGGCAAGCTTGCGACTCTGCAAGCGACGCAACAACAGCTTCAGGTTGACAATGCAGGGGCAGTAATCGAGAAGATAGTCGAAGATGCGAAGCAGGCAGCAACTCAGTGCACAACTGAAGTTGTGGTCATCAAGGTCGAGCTGGACGTGATTCGCACAAAGATCTCTACGCCTACCGAGTGACTCGAGGGCGAGTCACGATGTTTGTGTTGGGGTCTATTGGGAGCGGGATCCCCCAAGGGTAGTTTTGGGGCTAAAAGCCCGTGTTTAAGTCAAATATTTGTAATATTATTGTAAAGACTCCACATTTTGTGGTCGCGGAGCGCGAAGGTGCTATGTGTCACAAAGGGTAGTCCGCCCTTAGTTTTGTTAAGTTGGGTCAGTTGTAAGAGATCTACCCAATGTCCATGGACCATGGGATTGTATAAAAGGAGCTAAGCTCTAAGTAGTTAGAGGCATCGAACAAGAAAGAGAGTCATAGCTTTAGAGCAAGAAGTCTAAGTCTTGGGTTGTAGCGTAGGTAGAGGCTCTGCAGCTGAGTGCGTAGAGGCCTAGGGTAGAAGTCCACAACTGAGTGCATGGACCCCTGCAGTTGTGTGCGCAGGGTGAACATAGTCTGTAACACTTGGAAGATATTAATAAAAGGAGTTATTCTGCAATTTATGTGTATTTGTTCTGTTGATGGCTTTGGATATTTTGTGTATGAATTTCCTTTATTATGCTTCTATGATGCGTGAATAAATATAGTTACATTGAATAATTAACCACAATTATGAATATTTGATTACGCAGTGATAACTTTAAGTATTTGGCAAAATAAGCAAATCACTTAGGGTAATTGAGGAATTTGCATGGCACGCTGCCATAACAACGTGAACGTACTTGAGCCCCAAGTTAGGGTTGTGCAAAAGTCGTTTGTATACTTTCATGAAGGTATTGAAAGCCTGAATAAAGGGTTTGTCTTACAAGCCCTAAAGTGAGATCTCCTGTGCGAAGGTAGGGATAGAAGAGACCAAACGACATCATAACCATCTCAGGGTGCAGAAACTTGGTTCCAACATCCCCCCATACTGCTTCAGGTGAGACTTTGGTCCGCACTCTGTGGGCTGATGCCAAAAGGGCCAGTAGCGTAGGGATTTTTTTGGCTGATTAACGCTGAACCTAGGTCAATTCCCCTCAAACCAACAATTATATTCTCCAAGAAAGTGTTATGCCCAAACTCCCACAATGACCTGATTATAGACTAGTTTAGTAGAGAGAACTTGTACAAAGTGCCACATGTCACTGCTTCAACCTTCAAACCTGAAATTGATATCTAAAAAACTACAGTATATCCTCTTTCTATCACTTTTTACGAAATTCGAATTTGATGCTCAGAGAGAAAGTTATGACAAATTTCCCAAGGTCACTTGTTTGAGATGGAATTCGGGAGCCTGCAAAAACCCTAACTTCCTTGGATCATATCTCCAAAAATGTAGTGAGACAAGATCTGAAATTAGGATACGACGTTCATCAAGATTTCATATCAAATGGGTTTTTTTTATCTTCTGAAACTTCGTATAAAAAACGTTATAGAAAAAAATGCCTCGAGGGCCTATTTGAAGCAGTGAAACCCTAGAATCCAAAGCTCTAATACCAAATGTTATGCAACTAGCTCACAAAAATATAGAAAAGATAGATCAACAACTTCAAAATCAACTTCTTTGAGAGGGAAACCTCCTTTACATTACACAAATGAACAATTCTTAGATGATTCAAATGACAAAACCTCCTTTCTATATATAAGAGTCTATGGGGTCACAATATAATCATAGTCGACATAAAAATGAGAATGTAAGGGCACAACAATAACAATAGCATGCTTCTATGGGGCATAACAATAACAATATGGGGAAAACATGGGCACAACAATAACAATAAGGGCTACAATGACAATAATAATGGGGGGTTACACTAGTATTATAGGGACCTAACACAAGTTGTTGCAGGTACAACCAAGGCTCCAGGAACTTATAACTCAACCCAAGCTAAGGAAACATGAGAACCAACCAAAAAAAAACAATGACCACAATCACCATGGCTATCCAATCCAGGGCTAGGCAATCCACTGTCAATCCAGGCAATCCTCCATGCCAATGACAAATCATGACCAAGAATCCGAATGCATATGCCATGCATGTCCAAACTAGTGAAGAAATCATACATGCAACTCGGTACTTGCAAGAAAATGTGATGTTGCTACTGATGTCGATGCCTTATTGTGCTTTCCTGCTCTTCCTTTGCCTTCTTGCTCCAAGAATCCAAGTATGTCACACCCTCCAAGAGTGCTCCAAGAAAACTCTAAGTATCAAAGTGTATTGGGGAGAGAATAATGAGAGAGAAATCCCAACGCTGAATTGACAAAAGGTTAGCAACTGATCCTCAAAAGCCTTTTTATGAATGAGGCCTCTATTTTCTTCATTTTCCATTATTTTCCTTCATTTTCCTCCTCACGTGCAACCTTCATTTTCCTCCTCATATGCAACATGCGACGTTTCACCTCTTTTTTATCCTAATTTCCATTATTTTTATAAATAGATGTGCCAAAATTCCTTTTAATGCCTTATCCATTGCCTTTTCCAATTTCCTTAGCCATAAAAAACCAAATGAACACCCCCCTGGGATGTCTTGCCCATCATTTAGCCTGGAATAAGTGTCATAGTCATCCGTGGTTATTGTTTTTAACATTTATTACATGGAATTTTTCACCGGGGTTGTTACAGAACCCTCCCCCTTGGGGGGACACCATCCTTAGTATTCAATCACACCCATACCTCAACAACCTTCTAAAAGAAGACATATTGCTTATGGAGCTTTATAACACAGCTCGATGCACTATTCACAATGAAAGATCTGCTTAAGACATAACATCATGACACCAGGAAAACATATCGCATAATGGAGCTTTATAACATAGCTTGTTACAGTATTTAGAATGAAAATCATGGTCAAGAAAAACTCATATCACATCCTAACATCATGATAACATAAACACATGATAGCATAATAACATAACACCCTTACTGCGTAGTGGAGCTTTATAACATAGCTCGTTACGGTATTTACATCCATACATGGTTGTACATATAGCAACATCATCAAAATTATATATACCAAACACATATGCCAAATCATATACCAAAACATATATCAGACATATACGACCATCATATCTAAGCATATATCAAAACATCATATAGCATATATCGAACCATCATAAAGCATATATCAAACACCATAAGGCAAATACCAAATCATCATAAAGAAAATATCAAACCACCATAAGCAAATACCAAACCATGATAAGCAAATACCAAACCACAATAAGAAAATACCAAACCACCATGTCAAGCTGCTTTGCCTCAACCGACAAACAAGGAAGGATAGATAGCCCGCATTTGATCCACTGTCTCCCATGTAGCTTCATCGGGCCCAAAGTGCTTCCATTGCACTTTAACTTACTTTATTACTTGGTTCTGGAGCATAAGCACCTTTTTCTGCAATATACACTGAGGCTCCAGTTGGAATTATGCAAGCCGATAGGCTACTAGCCCAATTCTCTCAGTGATACTGAAGGGTCCACAAAATCGTGGTACCAGCTTGGCACATGATCCAATTCGCAAGGATATCTTCTTTGGTTTGATGCGCAAGTACACTTGTTCCCCAATCTCGAACTCCGTGAACAATCTATTCCTACAAGCATAGCTCTTCTGCCTATCCTGTGCTGCTTTAAGATTCTTCTTGATCACCTGCATCTCTTGTTCCATGATTGCCAACATATCTGGTCCAATCAATATCCTGCTAACTTGATCATTCCAACTGATGGGAGTGTTACAACACCCATATAATGCCTCAAAATGACTCATCCTCAATGACTCTTGATAACCATTGTTGTATGCAAACTCGACCAAAGGGAGATACTCTTCCCACTTCCATTGTTGATGCATCACATACATCCTCAACATGTCCTCTAAAATCCTGTTGACCCTCTCTATCTATCCATCCGTTTGTGGATGATAACTTGTGCTAAAGGCCAACTATGTGCCCAAACCTCCAAATAACTCCTTCCAAAACTTGGAAGTGAATTGTGTATCCCTGTTTGACACAAATTTCTTCAGGACACCATGTAGCCTAACCACATCTCGGATGAATACCTGTGTCACATCACTAGCTGAGAATGTAGACTTCATTGGAATGAAGTGTGCAACCTTTGTCAACCTGTCCACAATGACCACGATGGAATCATGCTATTTCACTATCTTTGGCAACCCTGTGATTAAATCCATGGAAATGACCTCCTATTTCCACTCCTAGATAGCGATCGGTTGTAGCAGTCCACCTGGATGTTTTCACTATGCCTTCACTCGTTGACAATCAAAACATCTAGCCACAAAATCTACTACATCCCTCTTCAAATTTGACCAATAGTAATATCTCTTCACCACTGTGAGTGTCTTCTGATAACTTGGGTGACTTGAATACGATTTCACATGAAACTCCCTCAAGATCACCTTCTTGAGCTCATTGCTATCCGGTACATATATCCTGTCTCGGAACTTGACCAATCCATCTGCTCTAAGACAATATTCCAAGTCCTATGCACCTGTACCTATATCTGTGCCACTACATGTACATGTACCTGTACCATGACATGTACTTGTACCTGTACCATGATTTGTACTTGTACTTGTACTATCAATCTGCTGCAACTTGTGCACAATCTCCATATATCTGACATCCCATTGTCCTGCCTGCAAGATCCTATCCTGCAAATCTGTCCCATAAGAGCTCATAGCTCTCAAGTGATTCACCAGTACTCATATGCTGAGAGCACCTGTTCTCTTTACTATTGATGTACTTGATCTCGAAGTCAAACTCGCTGATCGTGGTCAATCATCTAGCCTACCTGGCATTCAGATTTGGTTGGTCGAACAAATATCTCAACCCAATGTGATCGCTCATAAGCACAAACCGCTTACCAAGAAGATAATGTCTCCTCACCTTCAATGCATGTATAATCATTGCGAACTTGAGATCATGCATGGGAAATTTCTGCTCATGCTTGTTTAGTTTTTGAGACTCATAACATACCACCTGTCCATCCTGCATAAGGACTCCACCAAGTCCTCTCTTGCAAGCATCTATACATACTACGAACTCTTTGTCTGGATCTGCAATTCGTAGCATTGGTGCATATGTCAGCAATTGATGAAGTTGCTCAAAGCTAGTCTCACACTCTTCAGTCCATTCAAACTTCTTCCCTTTCCTCTGCAATGATGTGATAGGATAAACAATCTGTGAGAAGTTCATGATGAACCTCCTATAGTAGCCTGCCAAACCCATGAAAGATCTCATTTCATCCACATTCTTAGGAGCTAACCACTCCATGATGGCCCTTGTCTTCTCTGGACCTACTGCAATACCCTCCTTTGTTGAGCTTAGGATACAACTGATGCTCTCTCAATAACCTCAACACTGCTGCTAAGTGCTCGACATGCTCTTCCTCATTTTTAGAATATACCAGTATATTATCAATGAACACAGTAAAAAATTTATCCAAATATGGATGAAACACACTATTCATCAAACGCATGAATGTAGTTAGAGCATTAGTTAAGCCAAATGGAACAACAACGAACTCATAATGCCCATAACTAGTCCTGAACGTAGTCATGTATAGGTCCTCCTCTTTGATGTGTACCTAATGGTATCCGGATCTCAATTCAATCTTCGAGAACACTGTTGCTCCCTTCAACAAATCGGACAAGTCATCAATCCTCGGCAAAGGGTATATGTTCTTAATTGTCACTTTGTTTGATTGCATGTACTCAATGCATAATTTGAGGGCACCACCTTTCTTCCTCACAGACAAGATCGATGTGCCCCAAGGTGATACACTTGGCCTAATGTATCCCTTGTCCGACATCTCCTTAAGCTGAAATTTTAACTCAACCAACTTAGGTGTGTTCATCCTGTAAGGTGCTTTCGAAGCTGGAGCTGCCCCTAGCAAAACTCAATAGAAAACTATACCTCCCTATGAGGTGGAAACTTTGTAATGTCCTTAGGAAATACATCCTTGAATTGTTGTAAAACCAGCTACCTATTCAACACATTTTCATCCTCAACCTCCTTACCCTTATCACTAGAAATATGTATTGCAAATAGCTTGCACCCTTTCCTATGGCTACGCTTTGCTTGCATAGATGTCACCATCCTAACTGATGTGACTTTCTTCTTACCTTGCAAGACTCTTGGTTCTCCATTATCATCAACACACTCAATAGCTTTGTCATAGCAGCCGACCTTGGTTCTATGTAAATACAACCAATCCATGCCCAATAACATAATGTGTGAACCCAACAGTAATATATTCAAATGTTTTGCGGTAGGCATACCATTCAAATCAAATGCACAAGCTCTCACCCAATGATGAACTCGCTTCTTCGTACTTGTATTCAACTGTAGTAACCAATACTCTGCATGCAACTCCTTCTTCAAACCACAGTTATCCACCAAGTTAGGACTAACATAGCTATAATTAGATCTAGGGTCAATAGAAATAGAAATAACTTGATCACAGATCTTACAGTCCATCTGAATGATAGATTCCTGATGCTCGGCTTGCATGTTGTTCACAGCTGCATAGATATGGGGAATACTCTGGCCTACATATCCAACAATATGCGCCTCCTATGCACTGTATATCTGAGGTCTACCACTCTGATGTTGCAGACAATCTCTCCTAAGGTGGTCTTTGCCACAAGTCCAATAAGGGCTCCTTACTCTGCTCTTGACGCTGATGTCCTTGTCCTCTATCTGATGCATTGAACTTCTTAAGCGATGCAACATTCTCCTTGTTATTTGTACTCTTTGTCCTTGCTCGTGTTTTATCCCATTTTCCTTTGTTCTTTACATCACCCCTCTAGTCTGACTTAGTCTCAGTTCTACACTTTGATTGTTCATAGCAATGTATTAGCTTTCAAATGGCCTCCTCCAATGATCTAGGTTCATCGAACTCAATCATGTCTTTGAATGCAACGAATAATCCACTAATGAACCTCTGAATTTTGGCATTTTCCTTAGTAAGATAAGGCACATACCTCAGAACCTCCAAGAATCTGCTAGTGTACTCATCATTTGTCATGGAACCCATCTTTAGTCCATAAAATTCCTTTGCTCTGTCATCAAAGTACCGTTTTGACAAGTATTTCTTCTTAAATAGCCACTCAAACCAACTCCAAGACAAATATTCCCCATGAATACACCTGACATTCTTCACAGCTTCCCACTAGATGCATGCTTTACCTTTGAGACTTAAGGTAGCTACTTTAGGTTTCATGTTCTCTGAGTATTCATGCAACTTGAAGAAATTCCTCATGCCAAGCAACCATGCCTTTGCATCCTGTGGTTTCTTCATTTCCCCATCAAAAGTAGGTAGCTTTCCTTTCTTAAATTCATCCAGCAAATACTGTCTACGACTCCTCCTATAAGGATGATACCAATGATGATCATAGTGCCTATCTGAATTAGAACTAGAATCATACATGTGTCTATCCCTTCTCCTCTCTGGAGTGTCCAACAATCTGCCATCTCAGATGGTGTCAGACAGATATGACATGTGTCTACTACAAGACTTGCTGCCATATGCCCCATTAATTTTTTTCCTCCTACTCATGACTGATCCAAAGTGGTACTTATCACTGCAAATCCAACAAGCTCTAAAGTATGGTTGCATTTACCTCTGGTAACTTTTCCTGTGACTGCATGATTTTGTCATTATCCACCTTACAACTATTGATCTCTTCCTTTAAAATTCTCAGTGTCATTTCCAAGTCGAAAGAGTTCCCAACACCATATTTCTCTTTAGATTTGTAGGGAGAGTCTCTGCAGTCAACCATCTTGCTAGCCATTTTGATATTTCTTCCTGCAAGGCATAATATGTCAGATAAACCAATCACGTACCTTAGCATAACTCGAGGAGGATACCTTTTCTGCAAGATTACCAAATCAACATGATACATGCATAACATAATCATAACAACATATAGACATACGCAAGTAAATGTATCAACTCATAAACATTACTCTAGCTAGGGTCCAATCATCAATGCAAGGCCATATCAACAATGCATGCTATGACCTCATGCATGATAACAACCATTATTCCATTGTACACATTCCTACAGGCAACCAACAATATGCATAAGCAATGCCAAACTAACTACAAATACACATAACCGCATGTAGTCGAACATACTCTATCAAATCTTGTAATCAACCTACAAGACTGATACATGTAGTCCAAATATTAAAAAATGTAACCTAACATATAAGGATGTAAGTAGGTGCCATGAAATCAACATGTAAGTGACATATAATCCATACATAGTGAGTCACATGCTCATTTCAAATACATTTCATGAACTCGATAACAAGTTCTCCATGATAACCATACTACAACCCTAATATGATATCAAGCAATTTCAATAAGTATATAAGTGTAAGAGACACACATGCATGACCAACACATAACACATCTAGTTTGAGGGGTGAATCATGCTCTGATACCACTCTGTAACACCCTCCTCCCACATCTACCCAAGCAACCGACCAGTCCGGGTAAACATGTGACGAGAGGCCACTATGATATGATTCAACCTCCTAAGTCACCTTAAGGAAGTGTAACTGACGAAAACACACCATACAGACATCAATCATCAGCTATAGGACCCTCAGGAACCAATCCAATAGTTTAGACAACTTGCCTTGTGGTCCGACTAAGCTGTTGGACAATTTAAGGCTGAGTCACTTGATGAGCCTCATCATTGGGTAATGATATGGGCCTTAATTCATCTCCTAGCTTAGTCAAACCAATTTTTCTCATAACTTATTACATGTTTTTGATTATATTTTGTTTATGAGGTGAGTTAGAGTTGGATATTATGCTTTGTGGTCTAATATGCATTGAATGCAAGATTAAAGGAGAAAATCAAGGAATTTTGGCAAAGACTAAGGTCAAAACCCTAATGGGACAGGGGAGAGGGATTATAGGAGGTAAATCCTCCTCATTTACTACTCCTCCATTCAAATATTCCTCCATTCATCACATCAGCTCAGAGTGCAAACAACCAAATCATGAGGACAAGAAGGTAGTCGAGCAAGTGATAGACAAAGCACCAGTTTATCTCGAGTTTGGGAGCCGAGCCTCCCTAATTTTAAGGAAGTCATTGGGGACTTCAGATGCATAAGTAGAGAGGCCTAGGACCTCAGTAGGATTCAGATTTTTGATTGTAAAACTCTACTCTATTTTCGAGCTGCAAAACTTGTGACATTTATTTTGATGTAATTTGTTGTTTTGGTAACAAAAATGAGTTTTATTTTGAGCCAGCATTGAGTTAACTTAGAGGGTTGAAGCTCTTGGGTTAGGGCCCAACCCTAGCAACCAAGGCTCCTTTTGATTGGACATGTATTTTTAGTGTAGATTCATAACTTAATTGTTAATTTGCTTATTAGATGCATTTCCATTACAAGTAGTGTAGATTAGATTGGTTGTTGATAGTTTGCTTCCATTTGTGCCTTATTTCAAGTAGCAGGTTAGCAACGAGAAAAAGGATCACCACAAGGTTGTTAGCAAGCATCTTGGCCTCACTTCCTCCCTCTGGGACTATGACTTGAGGAAGGGACCCTTAAGCAGCCCCCAAAACACAGATTTCTCGTTCTTTTATGAGCTTTGGAGTTTGTTGTCTTTAATTTAGTATTTGGTTAATGTTGCAAGGTATATTTCATCGTCATCTTTTTCATCTCCATTTCTACGGTAGATCTCACTCATGCTTTCATTCCTTTCAGCAACTTTCTTCATGCATAGTATAGGCAATTGACTCATTAATTCTGCTTTTCTAGTTTATGAAAATGTATCTTGTTGCATAGCTTTTTGGAAGACACACATGTTTTATGCAGATCAGGTGCTTCAGGAGGAGACTAAGACTTCATAGTCAGCGACCACCTTCCACTTCATCCACCTTAGCCATCCCTTATTTTCACCGTCACCCTCACTAGTTTTTCATCATTTTTCATTGAAATTCTCCCAAACACATTGAGTGAATCTAGCCATCTATCAGCTTGGATATTGACTCCTGAATGATCCTAGACCTTCTAATGCTACATTCCACCCATCACACACCTTTCCTAAGCCTCCCATCACCTCCAACACCTCACATTTAGCTCTCGGCTGTATCAAGTAGGTTTCTTGTAATTCCTACAGGATCATCCTGTAGGTGTCTAGTACATCCTGTAGGTTTTCCTGAAATGGCTTGTTTTGAGGCCGTATTGATGGAAAACCTCTAGGAAGTCACAGAAAGCCTCCTAGGAACCCTCCACACCATCCAACCACTTCATAAACTTTCTATCCATCCTGAAACACCCTTAATCCACATGTCACTTCCATAAGAACAATTAGTTTGCATACTTGATTTTGCATAAAAAGACCAAAAAAGTGAAAACATATTTAGTTTAGTTTCTTAACTTGCACCTTAGTATTGTTTGATGCTTCTTATTTTTGCAAATTATATAGTAGCATTTGTTTTATGTTGATTTAGCATTTCTGCTTAGCATAGCTTCTTAAATGGTTAATTAGGGTATGATGTGGCTTAACATTACATGTTGGCTTTCTCCATTACTGTAGTAGAATAACTCTCTTAGAGTAGCTTTACCTTTCTTCCATCAAAGAATCAAGCTTCTTCTGACTCCATAGAAGTCTAGCTTGGAACCCCTGTGCTCTCTTGCCAGCTGAACAGTGACAACAGGCAGAACCATCACTTTTACTTGTGCATACAACACTGTCACCTCCAAGTTTGTATGAACCCCAGGTTGATAAGTAAAGCTAGTAGCCCAGGAGTTGCAACATCCTTGCTGCAATACTGACGCTCATCACTTTTTGGCACCATTGTCGGGGAGGTGTCTCAATAGAATGTGATTACTGCTTTCTTTTATTCTATTTCTTGTCTTCAATATTCTTCCATTAGTTTATTTCTGCAAAAGTAATCTAGTTGTTTCCTTTCTTTCATTTCTCATTGTCTGCTTTCCTTTCCATTTTTTCAAGTAAGATTTCAACTCAGCAAATAGCTTTTTCATTCTATCAATAATCTTCATTCAATCAACAATTTCAATTCTACAAGTACTTTCCAAGTTTGAAACGAATACAAAACCAAACCAAAAATATATCCTTTCATGCCTCGTAAGAATAGGGACAACTTAGGGGAATTTTTGCCAAATACCTACACTACATCCAACAGCCAACCTTCTCTCTTCTTCGGTGGTTGTGAATTGGAGGAACCCTTAGGTGAGCAACCTGAAATATTTGAAGAGCCTACAGGGGAAGAAGAAGAAGAAGAACCCATTCCTACTAAACCAATGGTTGAAAACCAAAATGATAGAGGGAATAGAGAGAAAGTTGAGGGTGCCTTCTCCATCTTTAAACCAATGGGGACACTTAGATGAAAAATATAAGCCCCTCTGCCCTACCTCATTTCCATGGCCTGACCACATAGGACCTCGAAACTTTCCTGTTTGAGTTTGTTTTTATATGTCGAACCTATGACTATACAGATGATGAGCAAACGTTAAAACTATTTCCATCTACTCTCAAGGATGCAACAGTGCGCTGGTTCGTGGGTTTACCTGGAGATAACATCACAACTTGGGCTCAGAAGCAGCAGGCCTTTAACAACAACTATCAGTACTATTGTCAGTTAAAGGACACTAAAGAAGAAATTTTCAAGATGACCATAGGCAATGATGAATCCTTAGAGGATTACGAAGAAAGATTCCAGCTTAGTTACAAAAGGGCTAGGTGCACACTTGACCCTGAGTCGCTAAAGCTAGTCCTACTTAGGGGATTAAGAGAATATCTTCTGGATACCTTAGATTTGTTAGTAGGAGGAGATATCTACCAATTACCCTATGAGGATATCAAGACTGTCTTTAGAAACCATTTTAGGGCAGCCAGGAAAAAGGGTAGGGGTAGTCAACCTATGGCTAGTTCATCATCTTCCAACTCATCCATCAAGGGTGAAATTGGGAACATGCTGGAAAATTTCAAAAGCAAGATGCTACAAACCCTTGCCTTACAAATGGACACCATGAACATTAAGAGGAAGCAAGAGGAATCATAGAGAGCTTTGACCATTTTTGGTCATAGATGCACTAGGAGGCATCCCAGGAATGAATTTCCATTGAAATCTATAGAAATTTTCTTGTTTTGTGAAGAAAACCACTCCACATACAAGTGCCCTTCTTTACCCGGACTTAAAGATGTATACATAGGAGCCGAAGGGGTCACTGAGCAGCGTTGCCACATTAACCAAAGGAGACCTCATATGCCTAAACCATACCAACATGGGGACTCCCTGCTCCATACCTTCTTGGGGACTCCTTGCTCATCCTTCCTGGTCTACACTCCCTCCTTGGTACTATGCATCTCAGTATCACTCCCAGCTAGCCAGCCAGTCATTTCAACCTTATGCTCCGCGACAACCTTAGTGGAAAACACCACTCTAGGGGTGAAGGCCCCAATACAACAATGCTCTAGCTCTATTGCCTCCACCACCTACCCAACCACAGCTCCTACACTCTGCTCCACCCAAGCAACCCCAGATGCCTACCTAGCCAAATCCGAACCCGAACAACAGGCAGCCTTAGCAAGTATACAGTGGAGAGACATCATATCTAGCTTATGCTGTGGAAATCCAGGAGATTAACCTGAGATCTGGGGGAGTTCTCCCAGATAACCAACCTCCACCTCCACCTAGGGAGATTGAGGAAGAAAGAGAGGAAAGCAACCTTAAAGTAAATCCACCCTTTCCTGAGAGATTAGCCCAACCACTCCAGCCTAACCCAGAAGAGACTGAACTTCTGGGAGAATTGAAAAATCTATGTGTAAAGATCCCACTTCTCTAGGCAATAAAAGATGTTCCCATTTACAATAATTTGATTAGCGAGAAGTGCTTCAAGCATCTAGGGAGGTGAAAAAGGGATGCCCTACCATTAATGTCATTAGGAAGCTATTTGACTTAATGCTGGGGCAGGTAATCTATCCAAAATATTTGGACCCTGGAAGCCCTGTAGTAGATGTGCACATCAATGGCACCATTGTCCCACACACTCTAATCGATCTTGGGGCTTCCATTAATGTAATGACCAAGGACACCATGCTCAAGCTCAACCTCCAAGGTTCATTGAGGAAGACCACAATAGTTCTGCAACTTGCAGACTATTCCATAGTAACCCCTGAGGGAAGTGTGGAGGATGTGATGGTCTCCATTGACTCTTGGTAGTACCCTGCAGATTTCCTAGTTCTCCAGCCTAAGGCTAAGCTTACTGGTTACCCTCTCATCCTTGGGAGGCCATGGTTGGCTGCTACCGATGCTTACATTAGCTGCAGAGCTAGGAATATGACCATCAATAATGGGCATATGTCCAAGCAGTTAGTCCTATGCCCTCCTACTCAACCTTCTCTATGGCATGACTTACGTTTATGGTTGGAGGAGGAGGAAGAAGATGAAGTTTATTCCCCCCAACTTTACACTTTAGAAGCAACCATGGGAGGAGGAAAGTAGGATGATGATGACTTGATTGAACACCTACTCTAAAGTCCAACTCCTGATTCATTACCCTTAGAAGAAGCAGTAAAGGAAACTAAAAACAATCATCCAATTGACTTATGCTTGGCCGATTCTAACCCACTCTGTGTCAAAACCATAGAATTCGGCCTAGAGAGAACCTTGAAAATCAATCCATCTCTTTCTTCTCTCGAAGAAGAGGAGCTATGCAACATGTTAAAGGAAAATCTAGGAGCCTTCGCTTGGAGTTACAAGGAAATGAAGGGAGTACACCCCTCAGTGTGTACTCACCACATATACATCAAAGAAGGTTGCAAGCCAGTCCGACAACCACAAAGGAGGATGAATCTAGCTCTTAAAGATATAGTCAAAGAAGAACTGCAAAAACTGCTAGATGCAGAATTCATTTGCCCTATCTCCGATAGTGAGTGGGTCTCTCCTTTGGTGTTAGTTCCCAAGAAAAATGGTAAATGTAGAATTTGTATCGATTACAAGGAGTTGAATAAAGCCACAAAGAAGGATCATTTTCCTCTACCCTTCATTGACCAAGTGCTAGATGGCCTGGGAGGGAAAAAGTTTTTCTCTTTCCTAGATGGATTCAGTGGGTACAACCAAATCCAAATCTACCCAGAAGACCAGGATAAGACCACGTTCATTTTTTCTTGGGGTACTTTTGCCTATAGGGTCCTTCCTTTTGGCCTATGCAATGCTCCTGCCACTTTCTAGAGAGAAGTCTTGAGTATTTTCGCCGAATTAGTCCATGATGCGGTGGAGATTTATATGGATGATTTTACACCTTAGGGATGTGATTTTCAAGAAGCCCTGTCTAACCTAGGCAAAGTACTACACAAATGCATTGAAATGAACCTGTCTCTCAATCTTGAAAAATGTAAATTCTTAATGACTGTAGGGACCGTGCTAGGTCATTCAATATCTCAACAAGGACTACATGTGGACCCAAACAAAATAGCTATCATCCAAAGGGTCCCACCTCCTCAAAAGCAAAGAGATGTCAGAAGTTTCCTAGGGTTAGCTGGATACTACTGAAGGTTCATAAAGGACTTGAACAAGTTGGCCTCTCCTTTATTTGGTTTGTTGACCAAAGACTCTGAGTTTATATGGTCAAAAAGTTGTCAAGAGGCCTTAGACATCCTAGAGGATAAGTTAACCACTGCACTAATTCTCCGAGGCCCAAATTGGGCCCTCCCCTTTCATATTCATGTTGATGCCTCACAAAAAGCCATAGGAGCAGGCCTAGGTCAGATAGATGAAAAACTGCCTTATGCTATCTATTTTATCAGTAAGAATTTATCATAGGTTGAACTAAATTATACAGTGACCTAAAAGGAACTCCTAGCTGTTGTGCATTCATTAAACAAATTCAAGCATTATATTACAGGCTATCAAACATTTGTGCATACTAACCATGTTGCAATCAAGTATTTAATGAACAAACCAGATGTGAATGCTCGAATTATAAGATGGTTACTTTTATTAGAGTAGTTTGATCTAACCATTGTTGATAAGCCTGGTAAGGAAAATGTTGTTGCAGACTTTTTGTCCAGAGTAAATCTGCCTGTAGGTGAAGAAGGAATGGTGGATGACCAGTTACTGGACGAGCACTTACTTGCTATTTCAGTTCTCTCTTGTGGTTTGCTGATATAGAAAACTATTTGGTATCAACACAAATCCCACGAAACTTGTCTTCCAAAGAAAAGAGAAAGATAGTCAGGAAAAGTGCCCTCTTCACTTGGATTGGGGGCAATCTTTTCAAACTTGGCCCAGATCAAATCTTGAGAAGGTGTGTCAGGGAGGAGGAAGTCTTTGACATCCTTTTGACTTGTCATGATGGGCCTTGTGGAGGTCACTTTGCAGCAAAAAGGACAACATTCAAAGTGTTACAAGCAGGCTATTATTGGCCCACTCTTCATCAGGATGTGAAAAAATACACCAATCAACGTGATCAGTGCCAGAGGATGGGAAGGCCTACTCCAAGAGATGAAATGCCTCTACAGCCTCAAGTGACTTTCGAGCCATTTGACAAGTGGGACATGGACTTCATTGGGCTTATTGACCCTCCTTCAAAGTAAAAACAATACATTATTGTGTGCACTGATTATTTGATTAAGTGGGCTGAAACCAAGGCAATTAATGTAACAACATAAGAGAAGGTGGCTGAGTTCCTAAGGGAGAATGTATTCTACAAATTTGGGTACCGTAGAGAGCTGGTCATAGACCAAGGTAACTAGTTTACCTCCAACATGATTGAAGACTTGCTTAGCCATCACAAGATCAAGCATAGATTTTATAGAAATTTTTGGGCACTGCACCCCAATCATAAATGTCCATAAACTAAGGGCTCCTAAGTCCCTAAAAGTGTTGCTTCACTACATAAAGGAACAAGGTCAGCTGATTACATCATCTCCCAGAAGTTCTCCACAGAAAACTGCTCAGAAATAGTCAAAATTGGACCATACTGAATGCCCAGTGCAGAGGGTGCGATGCATATCACCTTCCCAGTGTAAAGGGTGCGATGTATACTGGATGACCCCTCTGTAGGGTGTGATGGGCGAGAATGGACAAATGGAAGGGACAGTTTGCGAGGTGGAAGATCATAGAATCTTCCAGAAACTTCCCCTCTGACACTTGCCTCTCTAATTTCGACCAGGGATGAGTAAGAGATCATCAGTTCCCAAGTGGAATCAAGAACTATCAGAGAGAGGACACTAATCAAAATCCCAGAAGCTGACTCACCCCCCCTACAATCATCTATATATGGATCCCTCATCATAGAGATCCAGGGGCTGGAATCTTGTATCTTGTAGAGAAGTGTTGTTGGTTTTATGGTGTAATATCATAATGTTGGGTGATCTAAGCTTTACTTGAGGTGAAGAAGGGCTTTCTTGTTAGAGGATGATGATGGGTCAGAACAATTGGTTGTAATCCTCTTGCTATTTTGATATTAATAAAGCTATTCAAGTTTTCCTCCACATTCATGTATGTTTGATTGTATATGCATTTGTGTGGTTAATACATATCTGGTCCTGTCTTGTTTATGAATATAGATCTCTGTTCTTCGATAGTATTATGTTGCTTTGATTCCACAGGTGCTCTCTGAAGCTGTGTAGACAAAGAAGGAGTGGAAAGGATCTATCGAGAAGGAGAGGAACCGAGCAAGGAACCAAGCGCAAGACAAAGGTTGGTGTCCTTTGTTCCCCTCTTGTCTATTTTTCATAAAGGAAAACGGAAGTAGTTTTAACTTGTTTGTTTCTAAGATAACTACCAGTCTTAGTGGGAATAGCAGCTCTAAGTGGACACTATTCCCGGTAACAATAGAACCTCCACTCCCTATAATCCACAAGCTAATGGGCAAGTGGAGGTGACCAACAAAGGATTGGAGGGCATATTGACCAAAGTGGTGAGCAACAACAGGAAGGATTAGGCAAAAAAGCTGGTTGAGGCCACCTGGGCCTATAATACCACATGGAAGACCACCAATGGATTCACACCCTATGAGATGGTCTATGGGAAAAAGGCCTTGCTATCCGAATTTGAATATAACACATTAAGGATGGAAGCACAAATAGATCTGGATCTCAACAGTGCACAAAAAGAGAGATTGTTCCAGTTTAATGGTTTCGATGAATTCAGAATGCAGGCCTGATTCAGGTGGCTCCAGAGACACACACAGGACAAAGAGGGCTTATGGAAGCTTGAAAATCAAAGTGATCAGAATGCTTTCGAACCAATACCAAAGTGTAGATCTTGTCGTCCTGATCGTGGCGGTGCAAATGGTTCATCAATCCAAGCTCGTATGAGGGAGAACGAGCCAATCAAAGTTGGGATGTGGGCTAGGTTTAAGTGTCCTACAATTTGACCGACTCTGGGGCATGAAACCTAGCTCCCGAAAGCGGGCAAATTTGTTGGATCGTTAATTTGTCTAATATCCCCTATATTAGACAAAAAAAAAAATGTGTTTATGATGGTAAAAAATTTAAAAATATATATTATGAGGTGGCGGGCTATGACCCCCGTCACCTCCCTTCCCAACTGCACATGTTTAAAAAATATAAACAAAATTTTATTTTTGGGTCGGCGACCATGACCCTGCCGAACCCTCCCTCAACCACCGCACACATATAACAAAAATTATGTTAAAAAAGGACCGACGGGCCATGACCCCGCCGGTCCAACTGAACCCTCCAACCATAATACGGTCCACAACATTAAAGGGTTGGCCGGGCCACCTCCGGTGGACCCGGCCCACACCCCAACACTCAACCATATATGCAGCCAATTAATGCGGGGTTGGCCCCCACCAGGCGGCTCCATGTACCAACCCAAACTGTAATACATGAAAAAAATATGAACTCGGTTGTAACTTAACAAACCACGCCCAAAAAACAAAAATACAAGTGGATTTTTGGGGAGGCTGGATTTGATCCCTAGACCTCCCCTTAACTATTTGCCTTCCTTTACCAACGGGCCAGTGGGGCTTTTTTTGAAAAGTTCGCCTGAAATTTATATAAACCTGTCTTTTTCTTAGTGCGCCATGCATGGAGGAGCAGAGGAGAATGGGCTTGGAGACTGAGGAGAGCGTGCACATGGATTGAGATATATTATTTGTTTATTTGCAGGTGGAACCATGAGCCCATAAAAAAGCAGGTGAAACCATGATTGGGCGAAAATTCTCAGGAGGGTGAAATTTTTGCAGCGTCAAAATTGGACAAATCTTATGTTAATCCTACACCTCTTAGTGACACGAACCTGATGGCGCAGCCAGTTTCCTGATCTGAGTAGCAAATCTTCAAATGACATAAGGAGGGAATATTTGAGGAATCTAGGGGGAATCTAAAATATTCCTTAAGCCCCAGATTTACACTTTCTTGAAATTCAGAAATTTGACAGTCGATTTTACACTATTTGACGCCACAAATCTAATGGTGCATTCAGATTTTCTATTTGATCATTCTATTTTTCGACCACTTTTCAAAGTGAAGTTTAGGTGTCATAATTCAACGTGCGAGCAGTCCTTCCATGAGATTAGATTGATGGTACAACCAACTTCAGCAGTTTGACATCATTTTCTTCAGTTGGCCCCAGGGTGTGAGGTATATGTAGTGTGTTCATGTACTTCTTTTGCTATGAGACTATGAGATGCATTGTGCTGCATAGATCCATGTTTGACGTTTGATGTGGGATCTTGTTTTCTTACTTGTTTCATGATTCCTGCTTGATGTGACTCGGAATCATTTGTGGGATGTAATTTTTGTCATGTTGTTATTGAGATCCCTTTGTCGCCATGTTGACAGGATACTCATGTTGTAGTCATGTATGTCTGAATTGAGATCCCTTTGATGCCATGTTGGTGGGATGCTCATTATTATCATATGCGAAATTATGTCATACTGATAGGAGTCCTTTTTGAGTGAGAGTTATTGCAACGGAACATCTCTTGGAGCCACTCCTACGTGAGGGAATATTCCTAGTATGATAGAGAAAACACATGCATGTACATCATCACTCTTTCGAGCACTTAATGCAGTGACCTACACCATCTTGACATCAGGCCTGGAGACATAGTCCCTCCTGGACAAACTTCGTTATCAACGTCTTGTGTCTTATGTTGTTGATTCTTGTCATGTTTCTTTTTCGTTACAACATGCATATATGTTCACCCATGCTATTTTAAATGCAATTCTAACAACATCATGAAAGTAAAAGATCTTGGTTAAATCCGGGAGTTGAGTCAACTCAGATCAAGTTTGGTATCAGAGTGGTCTTTGCATGGATGTGAATTGCAAGCGTGAACAATAGAACGTGCAACAGCAGAGGATGAAAAAGCGATGTACAAGACCATGCTCAAAATTTCCAAAAGGGTGGAAATAATGTATGAAGCTCTACAAAAAGAGACAGAGGAAAAGGAGCGATTGCAGTTTCAGTTGCAAGCCACGGAAGAGGCCCTGGAAGAACTAAAACACAACAACGAAAACCTTCAAATAGAGAACGCTGAATTGAAGATGCGTCTACAAGAAGAGAAAGAGGAAAAACATAGTTTGCTACGACAACTGCAAACAAAGGACGAGGCCTTGGAAAAGCTGCAGCGTGACCCATGCGAGGTAAAAAGTAGTTCTCCATCTTCATGTATGTTTCCTGATGATGATTTTGCTGCTTTTGAAAATCATACCATAGGAATTGGCTCCAAACTATTGAAGAAAATGGGGTATGAAGGAAAAGACTTTGGCATTAATGGCCAAGGCATTGTCAACCCCATCAAAGTGGAGGAATTACCCCGTCAGACAGGACTTGGGTATATTAGAATGGAAGTTAGGGAATGCGCCGAGACAACTAGCGAACCAACAACAACAAATGATGAGGAGCCCTCATTAGTTCTTTTCAAATCGACAAAGGAGGTAAAAGATGTTGATTTCCTTTTGGTTTCGTCTTCACATAGTATGATTTGTGTTGGAGATGTGGAGATACCAATTATAGGGACAAACATGAGGCTCATTACCAGGATGAGGTACAAGGAGGAAAAAAAACTTGGTGCTAATAACCAAGGCACAACTCAACCATTGGAGGTTGTGCAGAGACCTCGATTTGCGGGTGTGGGATACACCAAGGGAGAACGCTGTTGGGTTGTGTTATATTCTTTCCACGACTAACCTATGTAGTGAACCGGGGGGTTAGAGGGGG
>APFE030647560.1:0-28177 GCA_000404065.3 Pinus taeda
CTTTGTCTTTGAATGATAAGCAGGGTTCTTTGCAAAGAAAATTGCACTTTGGCTGTCACAGTCTATCCTTATAGCTCCTTGTACTAACCCCATACTTGAACACAATCTATGCAACCAAACAGATTCCTTGCTTGCATGAGTGGCTGTCATGTATTCTGCCTCTGTAGTTGATAGTGCCACTACAGATTGTTTCTTACTCATCCAACTGACTGCACCTCCAAATAGGTTAAACACATACCCACTTGTGGATCTTCTCTGATCTAGATCTCCAGCCCAATCTGCATCAACAAAGCCACGAATATCCAATACTCTGTCCAATTCTGGTCTTCCTTGGTAGCACAAACCATAATCACTAGTGCCACGCAAATATCTGAAAACCCGCTTCACTGTTGTCCAGTGCTCCTTCCCTGGTTTTGACATAAACCTGCTCAATACTCCCACTACATGTGAAATGTCTAGTCTAGTGCAGACCATTGTATACATCAGGCTATCAACTAAACCTGCATATGGAACACGGGACATGTTCTCTTCCTCTTCTTGTGTCTTGGGACATTTTTCGGAAGATAACTTTACACCTATAGGAATAGGAACCTTCACCAGTTTACTATCTTGCATATTAAACCTTTGTAGTATTGTCTCAACATACTTCCTCTGGTTTAACCAGAGCTTCCTCTTTGCCCGATCTCTTTTAATTTCCATGCCTAAAATATAGTTTGCAGTACCAATATCTTTCATTCCGAATTTGGAGGACAATTGGGTCTTCAAATCCTGGATAAATTCTTTATCGTTTCCAACTAGCAACATATCATCCACATACAAGACCATATAAATAACAAGGTCACCAATTAATTTAAAATACACACAGTGATCTACTTTGCTTTTGGTGAAGCCAAGTCCTCATATAAATGTATCAAAATTTTGATACCACATCCTTAGTGACTATTTCAACCCATACATAGACTTCTTTAAATTGCATACCAGTTCTTTCTTACCCTTCACCGCAAAACCTTCAGGTTGCTTCATGTAGATCTCCTCTTTCAGATCCCAGTGAAGAAATGTTGTCTTCACGTCCATATATTCTACCTCAAAATCAAAAGCAACAACAACAGATAAAAGTAATCTAATAGAAGCTACCTTGGCAACCGGAGAAAAAATATCACCAAAATCAATTCCCGACACCTGGGTATAACCTTTTGCTACCAATCGAGCTTTGTATTTCTCCACCTTTCCTTCTGCATTTGTCTTCTTCTTGAATACCCATTTTCTGTCAATGGGTTTCATTCTAGCTGGCAAATCCAGCCAGATCCCAAGCCTCATTTTTGTGCAAAGATGTCATTTCATCAACCATGGCCTCTTTCCATAGTTTTCCATCCTATGAATCTACTGCTTCCTTCACAGTTCTAGGATCATCGAAAGTAATAGATAAATAAAAATTTGAACAAGAATCAGATGGACTATAACTTTTTGGTTGCCTTCTTTCTCGAACTGACCTTCTCACACTCGGAGCTTGTGGCTCTTCATCTTTTGATTCCTCCTTTGTTGTAGAGTCCGATTCTTCCTCCTTAAGCTCAAACTCTATCTTCTTAGGTTCCTTTGGTTGGATTTAATGTTTAATAACATCTTTTACCTCTCTAAAAACCACATATGGGATGTACACAACCTTGTTACTACGTTCCAAATCTTATAACCCTTTAAACCATCCTTATACCCAATAAAGATGACACTTTTCAGATTTACTATCCAACTTGGTTCGTTTATCCTTTGGAACATGTACATATGCATCACATCCAAATACCCACAGATGTGAACGAGAGGGTTTCTTACCAGTCCGTACCTCTTGTGGAGTCTTATCCTCCAATGCTGATGAAGGTGATCTGTTGACCAGGTAACATGCTATCTCCACTGCCTCTGCCAAAAATTCCTATCCTAACCCGGCACCACTAAGCATTCTTCTTGCCCTTTCCATCAGCATCTTGTTCAGCCTTTTTGCAACTCCATTTTGCTCAGGTGTGTATGGAGTAGTCTTCTATCGTGCTATACCACACTTCTTACAGAATTATTCAAATTCCTTACTACAAAACTCTCTACTATTACCTGTCCTCAATACCTTTATCTTCTTCTCTATTTTATTTTCCACCATAGTCTTAAATTCTTTAAACCTGTCAAAAACTTCAGATTTCTTCTTATGGAAATATGTCCATGTATTCCTTGAGAGGTCATCTATAAATGATACATAGTACACAAACTTACCCAGTGATGGAACCTTTACAGGTCCAAACACATCACTATGCACAAGTTCTAATAGTTGTTTCGCCCTCTTATCACCAGAGGGGAAATTCACCTGATTCTACTTCCCAAATACACAATTTTCACAAAAATCGAAATCCAAAGAGCTATTACTCATACCTTATACCATACCTTTAGCATGAAGTATTCGAAGGCCCTTCTCTCCAATATGTACAAGCCTTTGATGCCACAACATGGTCTTCTCTCCAAAGACCACTAGATTTTCTGCTCCTCTTTTAGGAACCATAGAGCTATTGCACCCATCAACAATAGTGCTACCTTCCATCTTGTACAAGGTTCCAATACAAACTTCGCGCATCAACACCAGTGCTCCCTAAACCATCTTGCAGGTATCCTTCTCAAAAATTGTTTTTACACCTGCATCATCCAGCTTGCTTATAGAAATCAGATTTCTTGCCAATGCAGGAATATGTAGAACACTGCAGTGTTCTAACCCTTCCACCTTGCAACTTCAATTTTACTTTTCCACAACCAATGATTCTAGCCTTCCTATCATCCCCTAAGAAGACATCACCACCATCATATTTCTCATACTCGCAGAACCACTCTCTATGGGGAGTGAAGTGAAAAGATGCACCTAAGTCAATCAACCATGCCTCATGATCTACATGTGTACTTGAAGAAGCCAAGTACACATCCCCACCTTCATCTGAGGTGGTTTTCACCTCTGCAGAAGGAGCATCATCAGATCCCTTTACTTTGTTAGGAGCTTTAGATTTATAGTCCCTTTTGTAGTGCCCTTCTTGTCTGCATTTCCAGCACACCACCTTTATAGGTTTTCCTGAAGATTTAGATCTCCCTCTAGAGTTAGATCTCCCACTCGATGACTTATTTTTGTTTCTGTTCTGGGGCTGTCCTCATATAAACAAGGCATCAATATTTTGGCTCTCCATATTTTTCCATCTCATCTCCTCCGTCAGCAAGGATGAGACTATCTCATCAAATTGTAAGGCAGTTGCATTACTACCTATTGCAATAACTAGACTATCCTACGAATTTGGTAGAGAATACAACAAATTGATGCACTTATCTTCATCTAAAATTTTAATATCAACAAATAATAACTGAATTAACATAGTATTAAATGCATTTAGATGCTCTATCACCGAGTCTCCATATTTCATCCTCAGGTTATACAGATTTTTCCGTAGGAACAGTTTATTCACCAGAGACTTAGATTGGTACAAAGTCCCTAACTTGTCCCACAAAGCCTCAGTCATAGCTTCCCCTTATACATTCAGCAATACAGAATTTGAGACACAGAATTGTATTGTACTCTTAGCCTTCTGATCCAACTTCTTTCATTCTTCATCGAACACTCCCATTGGTTTAGTACTTGGACCTATTGCGATCCACTAATCTTTATCCACCTACAAATCCTCCATCTTGAGTTTACATAACTCAAAACTCTGACCATTAAATTTATCAATCCATATCTTTCCACTGCTCACCGTCTTCTTTCACCACCAGAATCGATCCTGTTGATCTCCCACTGAATACGGTCTACCACAGGCCCAAGCGAAACCCCTCAGTAACAAAGGCATCCCCTTGAAACCAAAACATCTCTGATACCAAATGTAGGTTTTAAACCCATACAAAAATTACTTGCATACGAATTCTAAGAACATAAAATAAACAATGCGAGAGCATAACACAAAAAACACATATACACAGAGATTTTCTCCTAGATCCCAAAACCAGGACTATCAACTTGATTTTTCATTATGTTCCTTTCAATGTTACAATACATATTTATACATGTCGAAGCATCCAATACCATGGATTGAAAACCATCATGTCCAAAACCATGGATTGAAAACCATCGCATCGAAAACCATGTGTGAAAACCATGCACAAAACCATAGGTAGGTCTGCCCAACCTAATATAGGGTCCAAAAAACTTGCCCCCAGGGTGCTACCCCAGACCCCATAGAGGGGGGCTAATCACCCCCCTCAAACCCCCTGTGACCCCCCTACTGCACAATCGACACAATGAAAGGGGGGCTTCGCCCCCGTTCTAACCCCCCGGTTAACTAGGGGGGCTAGTCGTTGAAAGAATATAACACAACCCAACAACTTGTTCAAAGAAGAGTTTAAAAGTGGCTTCTGCCATGATACTCTTCTTGTTGGCTAACAAAATGGCCATCTTAAAGAATCTTTCACTGACCATGAAAACACAATTGTTGTGATGTTTAGTAGAAGGAAGGCCCAACATGTAATCTAATGAGATGGATCCCCAAGGTTGACTAGGAGTAGGTAGAAGAGTATATTGGCCTTGCTCCTTGATGGTCAGTTTGACAATGGCACAGGTAGTGTAGGATCTAATGTACTTGCCAACATCTTGTCAGAGGTTTTACCAATAAAAATACTTCTGCAATATTGCCACTATTTTCTCTACCCCGAAATGTCCAGTGACCCGACTATAGTGCGCCTCCCAAATCATACTGGTATTCTTGCTTGAAGGAACACATATGTGTACTAGGTGGCATAAAAGTGCATCCTAGAGGTGAAAAATTGGAACTTGTTTACCTTCCAAAAGTTTCTAGTATGTGTTTACGAATTCTAGATCGCTCTTGTAAAGATTTAGCCACCCCGGAGTCTCATGCGCACAAGATTCAAGCACAGTGGTCAGCGCCATGACTGTTGGTCAATTGAGGCAGTCTGCAACATTGTTGGTTCTTCCTTTCTTGTACTTAATTTTCAAATGAAACTGTTGCAATTATGTGGACCATTTATAATGGAGATTGTTCTACAACTTCCCATGTGTTTGTATGAACTGCATGGGTTGATGGTCTGTGCTAATGACCATTTCTTTCCCTAGAATGTATTGCTTCCATTGTCAGAAAGTGTGCATAATGGAATACATCTCTTTGTCATACGTGGTATACTTTCAGACTGTTTCTGAAAGTGTCCCACCATGATATGCCACTAGATTCCCTTTCTGAGTAAGCACCACACCAATAGCATAGTCGTAGGCATCTGTCTCGATCTCAAATGGTTGCTGCAGGTCTGGTATTGCGAGCACTGGTGCAAAGTAGAGGTGATGCTTCAACTCGCTGAAAGCCTTTTATTAGGATTCAAACCAAAAGAACTTTTCTTTTGCTCCGCCCTTGGTGACTTGACTTAAAGGCCAAGTGATATGAGAGAACCCCAACATGAACATGCGATAGAAATTGGCAAGACCCAGAAAGCTGCAGAGCTCTGTTAGAGTGGTTGGGGCTAGCCAATACCGAATGACTTGTATCTTGGCTAGGTCCACATGCACACCCTGCTCATCAATGATGTGCCCTAGATATTGAACCTGGGTCATGCCAAAAGTGCATTTCTCCAAATTGGCACACAACTTGTTTTGTAGCAGGGTTTGAAGGACCTGTCGAATATGTTGGAGGTTATCTTCCTAACTCTAGCTAAAGATCAAGATGCCATCTAAGCATACCACCACAAATGCATTGGTGAAGGGTCGCAAGATGTCAATCTCATGAAGGGTGCGAGGGAATTCGTCAAACGAAAAGGCATGACCAACCATTAGAAAATGACCTCCTTGGATTTGAAGGTAGTCTTCCACACATCGAAGGGTTCGATAGGGATTTGGTGATAACCAGACTTCAAGTCAGTCTTGCTGAAATATTTATCCCCCTTGAGTTGATCTAGAAGGTCATCAAACTGTGGGATTGGGTACCTATAGCAGAAAATGATATTTTTCAACTCCCGATAGTCAATACAAAGTCTCCAGGTCCCGTCTTTCTTTTGTACCAATACAATTGTGCTCCCACAGGGTGATGAGATTGGCCTGATGTGCCCTTTCTACAACAACTCCTGAATCTACCTTTTGATCTCATCATTCTCTAGAATAGAGCATCAATAGATCGATCCATTATGTAACGGCATGTCCGGGGTTAGATTGATGGAGTGCTTGATCTAACAGTGTAGAGGTACCCCTGTAGGTGAGGCGAAAATGTCCCTCTACTCCTCCACGAACTTGTCTATCTACTGCTACTGTGCGGAGGACTCTTGTATTGAAGCCATAGCCACAACCTTCTTTGTACCCTAAGGGTGAATCATAAGGAAAATAAATTTCCTGGTCCGGGAAATGATCTTACTGCATTTATTTCCAGTGATCAAAGAGATGGTAGTAGGCGGGGCTACCTTCAGAATCCTGTATAACTTATCACCCAAATAACTAAGCATAGAGCGAGGTCTAGACTCATATACAACATGCCACTTCCACAAGTATGGTTGCCCTAATAATACATCACAAACTTCAAGAGGAGAAACATAACAAAATACCTCATCCATGAAGGGCTTGATGTTATAGGGAAGGTGACACTGCTGGCTAACACGAAGATCTCGTCCTTGGATAATCCACCTGATGGTGTACGACTGTGGATGTGTTGTAGTCAGTAGGCCTAGACGCTTGATGACCTCTACTAAAATGAGGTTCTTTTGGCTCCCGCTATCGACAGTGAATTGGATTAGAGAACCCTTCACCCACATTTGTGAGTGGAAGAGGCATTCCCCCTCCTCTGGATCTCCAGGCTTATTGTTCTGGATTTTAGTGGTGGGCACTGTGGCACTAGGCTCTGCTTCATTGATCAACTTGCCTTTGTTATTCCCCTTGTCAGGTTCTAACTCAGAGTTGGAATATGCATTTGATTCGCAAGCCTTCAGCTCAGCCACTAGTGACTACTTGACCCGACACTCACTCGTTTTGTGAGTGGAACTCTTATGGACTCACACCATTTTCCTATGTCCTTCTTTATTTTTGTGGTGTTGTTCTTTTCTTGTGGATTTGATAGGTTTTCCTAGGTTTCCCTACCTTGGCTTTATCCTTTGCTTTGTGGATTGGGGGTGCCTTTTCCTTGCTTCATATTTGCAGATCCAAATTCTTGCTTCTTTTGTTTAAATTTCTTCTTGATATTGACAGTGTATGGGTACGCCATGCCAGTGAGGAGATGTCGAGGAAATCAATCTCATCTTGGATGTACTTGTATAGATAGCCGTGGTACTTGCGTACCAAATACCACTCAGAATCCTTGATACCCACCTTCGTGTGAAGTGTATGGATAACATTTGTAAACTCTGGCACATCTTGGTCTCTTCCCTACCACAGTGTGATCCACTTATGTATTTCTCTTCATAGCTCTTGATAGGGTAATATTGTTCCTTGAGGTGTCTTGGAAAGAATTCCAAGTGGGTGTAGCTGAAAACTGTGAGGATTCCCTCTCATCCTTTTGTTCATAGTAGGTTTCCCATGAGTCCTCTACGTGTAGGGAAACTTTGAGAAGTGCAAAATTAATATTTTCCCGATTGGAAAAGTCATGAACTGAAAAATACCCTTCCAATAGATTTAACCATTTTTCTATAGCCTCTGCATCTATCTATCCCTAAAATATGGAAATATCAAAGTTAACTTTTACCTTAAAATGAGTGGTGCCTCTAGAGTAGTTGTTGGATGAATATGCATCCCCTGTGGGTAGCCATCGAAGGATATGGACAAATTTATCCATCATATCCTTCCTCTATCACTTGAGGGCTTCCTCGAGTAGTATTTTGAAAGGATCTCCTGCCCCCCACGTCTTCATTTTCTTTCGGCATTGGAGGTATCGTGTTTTGCGAGGCTGGTCTTGCAAAGGTTCAACAAGATCGAGCCCTAACTCCTTATACCCAAACCTCGTTAGGGACAAGCAAAGAAAAACCTAGAAAGAGAAGACCACTCTGATGCCATTGATCTAGACTTACGCAGGAATGCAACAAAATACATAAATACCCATATACATAGAGATGCAACAGGTATAAAAATTCATTTCATTAGTATCAAACAACTCAAATATGCTTACATATAGAAATAAAATGAAGTAGCTCAAGTGATGGTAGCTTATCTCTGAGAAGAGATGTGGCGGTTACATGCCTTTGAGTTGTGTTATAATGAGGCTCAAAGGCCTATTTAATATTGAGAAACAATGGAAAACCCTAAAAATCCAAAAACCTAACTCTATGAGATGAAGCGCCAAAAGCATGGGCCCCATTTGGGTAAATTGGTACATCAACTTCCCGAGGTCATAACTTTGGCATATGATCTCCATTTGGATTTCATAATACCCCATTTCAACGATCTCAAAGAGAAGGCCGAAAAAAATTTAGAAATTTAATTAGGCCTTGTTTGGTCTCTCTTTTTTCCCTAAAAATGTCGTCTAGGGCCTCAAAACAACTCTAGAAGTTCAAGACCCGAAAAAATGACAAAAATAGTAAATTGTGCTATAATTAAGGAAACTGAAAAATTGAAAGAGATGGTGTTGGGGGTCCAAGTAGAATAGGTGGGTGGCCACAAATATCCACTTGGGTTTGTCCTCCTCCCTTAGGAAGCAACAGTCCCCATTGAGTTGAGTGCCTCCAGGAGATGGGGAAACTTCTGCTGAACTTGGTCCCTAGTGAGCCACTCGCCTTGGTGCAAGAGTTGGCCAGTTTTGAAAACCTGATATAGTTGGATCTTTTGTTGTTGAGTGTTATTTATCTACGTTTCCATGATCCTATCAGTTGTGGCCTGTTCCATGCATACTAGGTTTAACTCTGTTGGTGTGAGTTGTTTTGCAATGTTTGATATGTCTAGTAATGGTAGAAAGTATGGTCTAAGGCATTCCACATTGAACACTAGGTGCAGGCCAAGGAATAGTGGGATGTTGAGCTTGAAAGCATCATCCTCTATAGCCTTAGGGATGGTGTAAGGCAAATATTGGAGGGTACAAAGTTTGCGTTGGGGCCCTGCGAGGTGCTTCTTCTGCAGATGTAACCAAACTTTGTCTCTCACCTGGAACTAGTGTGGCACTCGATGTTGATCGTGACGCTGCTTGTACTTAGCATTGGATTTGTCCAATATGTCATGGAACTATTGGCGAATGTGCTGAATGCACTCAATTAAGCTATTAGCCCATGTCAGCTTCAGACTAGACATGAGCTGAATCTGCCTGAGAAATTACAAATGGTATGGCCACATCAATGGGACATAGTGGTTGGAATGCCAACCCCACTTGAAAGGGGTTGTGGCCAGTTTAGCTATGGATATATATATATTATAGTTGTGCTAGACATAGGGGAGAATTTCATCCCATTTCTATGGATGCTTTGAGTTGTACATATGCAGAATGTGTACGATCATCCTATTAACGACCTCTATTTCGCCAATAGTTTGGGGGTGGAAAGCCATGGAATTAGTGAGCTTGGTATCCAACATCGACCAAAGACTTGACCAAAATATACTTAGGAACCTACTATCCCGATCTAAGGTAATGGATTGTGGGATACCAAAATGTACCCACACTCATTAAAAGAAGAGTTTAGCAGTGGCTTCTACCGTGATACTCTTCTTGTAGGCATCGATAATGGAAATCTTAGACAAACTATTGATGACCATGAAAACATAGTTGTTGCCATGCTTAGTAGAAGGAAGGCCTGACATATAATCCTTGGAGATGAATTCCCAAGGTCGAATAGGAGTAGGCAAAAGAGTATATAGGCCTTGATTCTTGATGGTCGGTTTGGCAATGGTGCAAGTAGTGAAGGATTTTATGTACTTCCCAACATCCCATTGAAGGTTTGGCCAATAAAAATACTTTTGCAGTACTACAACTATTTTCTCTACCTCGAAATGTCCAACGAACTGATTGTAGTGCGCCTCCCAAATCATCTTGGCACACTCACTTGAAGGAACACATATGTGTCCCTAGTGGCATAATGGTGCTTATTGGAGGTGAAAATTTGGAACTTTCTTACCTTCCAGGAGTTTCTAGGATGTGCTGCCAAATTATAGATTGCACTTGTATAGATGCGGCCACCCCGGAGTCTCGTGCCCATAAGAGTCGAGCATAGTGGTTAGCACCATGACTGGTGGTCGGCTGGGGCAGTCTGTAACGTTGTTGGTGCTCTCCTTCTTGTAACTAATGTTTAAATGGAACTGTTGTAGGTATGTGGACCACTTATGATGGTGATAGTTTTGCAACTTCCCTTGTGTCTATATGAACTATAGGGGTCAGTGGTTTGTATGGATGACCATTTCCTTCCCCATAATGTAATTCTTCCATTATCGGTATGGTTGCACAATGGAATACATCTCTTTGTCATAGTTGGGATACTTTTGGATTATATTTGAAAGCGTCTCACTGTGATATGCCACTAGATGCCCTTGATGAATAAGAAACACACCAATAGCATAGTGGAAGGCATTTGTCTCGATATCAAATGGTTGTTGCAGGTCTGGTAATGTGGGCACTGGTGGAGAGAAGAGGTGATGCTTCAAATCACAAAATTCCTTCGATTCAGATCAAAAGAACTTTTCTTTTGCTTCACCCTTGGTGAATTTACTTAAAGGCCAAGTGATATGAGATAACCCCAACATGAACTTGTGATAGAAATTGGCAAGACCCAGAAAGTTATGGAGCTCTGTTAGAGTGGTTGGGTCTAGCCAATCCCAAATGACTTGTATCTTGGAAAGGCCCACATGCACACCCTTATCATCAATGATGTACCCCAGATATTGAACTTGGGTGATTCCAAAAATGCATTTCTCCAAATTAGCACACATCTTGTGTTGTTGCAGGGTTTGAAAGACCAGTCGAATGTGGTGGAGGTGCTCTTCCCAACTTTGGATGAAGATCAAGATGCCATCTAAATACACCACCAAAAATGCATTTGTGAAGGGTTGTAAGATGTCGTTCATCAATCTCATGAAGGTTGTGGGGGAATTTGTTAACCTGAAATGCATGACCAACCATTCAACAAGGCCCTCCTTGGATTTGAAGGTAGTCTTCCACACATTGGAGGGTTCGATAGGCATCTGGTGATAACCATACTTCAAGTCTATATTGATAAAATATCCCCCCCCGCCCTGAGATAATCCAGAAGGTCATTAATTCATGAGATTAGGTACCTATTCTAGAAAATGATCTTGTTTAGTGCCCGATAGTCAATACAGAGTCTCTAGGTCCTATCTTTCTTTTGTACCAATACAATCAGGCTCCCATGGGGTGATGAGATTGGCCTAATGTGCCCTCTCTACAGCAACTCCTAAATTTGCCTCTTGATCTCATCATTCTCCATAACAGGGCATCAATAGATTAGTCCATTGGGTAGTGGAGAACTCAGGGTCAGATCGATGGAGTGATTGACCTGACAGTGCAGAGGTACCCTTGTAGGTGAGGCGAAAACGTCCCTGTACTCCTCCACAACCTTGTCCATTTGCTTCTATTGTGCAGAAGAGCCCTATCTGGAAGTCATGACCACAACCTTATTCTTTCCTTGAGGGTGAATCATAAGGAAAACAAATTTCTTGGTCTGAGAAATGATCTTACTACATTGATTTTTAGTGATCAAAGAGATGGCTGTTGGGGGGATACCTCCAGTGTCTTGTACAACTTATCGCTCAAAGTAATAATCACGAAGCAAGGTCTATTATCACATACAACTTGCGACTTCCATAAGTATGGTTGTCCTAATATTACATCACAAACTTCTAGAGGAAAACCATCATACAATACCTCATCTGTGAAGGGCTTGATGTTGTAGGGTAGTTGTCACTACTAGCTGACGCGAAGATCTCTTCCTTGGTGAAGTAACCTGATGGTGTACAGTTGTGGATGTGTTGTAGTTGGTAGGCCTAGTCGCTTCACAACCTCTACTGAAATGAGGTTATTTTAGCATCCGTTGTCGACAATGAACTACATCGGAGAACCCTTCACCCACATTTGTGATTGGAAGAGGTGTTCCCCCTCCTCTAGATCTTCAGGCTCATTCTTCTAGATATTAATGGTGGCCACCATGGCATTGGGCTCTGAGTCAATGATCTACTTCCCTTTGTCGTTCCCCTTCTCCGTCTACGACTCTGAGTTGGAACATGCATCTGATTTGGAATCCTTTAGCTTGGCCACCAGTGATTGCTTGGTTCGAGACTCACTCATTTTGTCAGTGTGGCTCTTATGGAACTCACACAATTTTCCTGTGTCCTTCTCTATCTTCGTGGTGTTTTTATTTTCTTGTGGCTTCAACAAGTTGTCCTGGATCGTCCTGCCCTGGCTTTGTCATTTTCTATTTAGTTTGGGGGCACCTTTTCCTTGCTTCAAATTCGCAGATCCAAAATGTCACTTCTTCTGTTTAAACTTCTGCTTAATCTTGTAGCATATTGGTACATTGTGCCGATCGAGCAGATGTCTAGGAACTCCATCTCATCCTAGATGTACTTGTTTAGACATTTGTGGTACTTGAGTACGGAATTTTTCTTATAATCCTTGATACCTAGCCTCATACGAAGGGTACGGAAAAAATTTGTAAACTCTAACACATCTTGGTCCCTTCCCTGTCGTAGCTAGGTCCACTTTATGTATTTATCTTCATAGATCCCAACAGGGTAATATTGTTCCTTGATGGTGTCTCAGAAATAATTCCAAGTGGGTGTGGCTGAAAACTTTGAGGATTCCCTCTTATCCTTTTTTTCGCAGTAGGTTTCCCACTAGTCCTTGACATGTGGTGCAGCTTTTAGAAGTGTAAAATCAATTATCTCCTAATTGGAAAAGTCATGAATTGAAAAATACCCTTCCAACAGGTTTAACCATTTATCTAAAATTTCTGCATCTTTCTTGCCCTCAAATATGGGAATATCAAAGTTAACTTGTACCTTAAAAAGAGTGCTGCCTCCAGGGTGGTTGTTGGATGAAGATGCATCACCTGTGGGTTGTCGTCGAAGGATCTGGGCAAAGTTATCCATCATCATGTTTCTTTGTCACTCGAGGGATTCCTTAAGCAGTTTTTTTGAAAGGATCTCCCACCCCCTCATATTTCTTTTCTTCCACCATGGGAGGTCGTTGGGTATTGCGAGGCTAGTCTTCCAAAGGTTCAACCAGATCGAGTCCTAACTCCTTATACCCTGACCTTGTTGGGGACATGAAAAGAAAAATAGAGAAAGAGCAGACTGCTTTGATACTACTATTCCAGACTTATGCAAGAACACAAAAAAATACATAAATATCCATATACATAGAGATGCAATAGAAATAAAACTTCGTTTCATTAATATCAAAGAACTAAAATATGCTTACATACAGTAATAAAATGAACTAGCTTGAGCAATGGTAGCTTATCTTTGAGAAGAGATGTGGTAGCTACATGCTTCTAAACTGTGTTACAATGAGGCTCAAAGGCCTATTTGTTATTGAGAAACAATGGAAAACCCTAAATATCCAAAAACCTAACCTTAGGAGATGAAGCGCCAAAATTGTGGGCCCTGTTTGGGTAAATTGGTACATCAACTTCCCAGGGTCGTAACTTTGGTAGACGATCTCCATTTGGATATCATAATACCTTGTTTCGAATATCTTAAAGAGAAGGTTGAGAACAAATTAAAAATTTGATTGGGAATTTCCTAGTCTCTCCATTTTCTCTAAAAACGTCATTTAGGTCCTCAAAACAACTCCAAAAGTTTAGGACCTGAAAAAATACCAAAAATAGTAAATTGTGCTACAATTAAGGAAACTGAAAAACTAAAAGAGACAGTGTTGGGGGTCCAAGTGGAATAGGCAAGTGGACACCAATATCCATCTAGATTATTCCTCCCCCCTTAGGAAGAAATGGTCCCCATTGTGTTGAGTGCCTCCATGAGATGGGGAAACTTCTGCTGAACTTGGTCCCCCATGAGTCACTTGCCTTGGTGCAGGAGTTGGTCAGATTTGAAAAACCAATACAGTTGGATCTTCTGCTAGCAAGTGTTCTTGATCTGTGTGTCCATGATTTGATTAGTTGTGGCCTGTTCCATGCAGTCTGGGTTTAACTCTATTGGTGTGAGCTATTCTAGAATTTTCAATGTGTCCAATAATGGTGGAAAGCATGGTCGAAGGCAATCCACATTAAACAATGGGTGCAGGCCAAGGAATGGTGGGATGCTAAGCTCAAAATAGTTGTCCCCTAAAGCCTCAGTGATGGTATAAGGCCCATGTTGGAGCGGGCGAAGTTTGCGGTGGGGCCTAGCTAGGCCCTCCTTCTACATATGTAACCAAACTTTGTTTCACACCTAGAACTTGTGTGGCACCTGATGTTGATCATGACAATGCTTGTACTTAGCATTGGCTCTATCTAATATTTCATGGACCTGCTGGCATATGTGCTGAATGCTCTCAATGAATTTGTTAGCCCTGTCAGCTTCAGATTGGACATAAGTTGAATCTACCTAAGTAGATGCAAATGGTATTTCCACATCAATGGGACATAATGGCTGGATAACCAACCCCACCTGAAAGGGGCTGTTGCCAATTGAGCTATGGAGAGTTATGTTGTAGACATGTTGGACATAGGGGATGCTTTAATCCCATGTGCTTGGATGCTTCGAGTTATAAATAAGTAGAATGTGTACGATCATCCTGTTGATGAACTCTATTTTGCCATCAGTATGGGGGTGGAAGGTCGTGAATTTAGTGAGCCTGGTATCCAACGTCAACCAGAGACTTGACCAAAATGTACTTAGGAACCTGCTTTCTCAATCTGAGATAATGGATTGTGGGATCCAAAAATGCACCCACACTTGTTCAAAGAAGATCTTAGCAGTGGCTTCTGTTGTGATACTCTTCTTGCAGGTTGACAAAATGGCCATCTTAGAGATCTGTCGACAACGATGAAAACATAGTCATTGCCATGCTTATTAGAAGGAAGGCTGGACATGAAATCCATGGAGATGAATTCCCAAGGTCGACTAGGAGTAGGTAGAGGAGTATATAGGCCTTTCTTCTTGACGGTTGGTTTGGCAATGACGCAAGAAATGCATGATCTGATGTACTTCCAAACATCTTTTGAAGGTTTGGACAATAAAAATACTTCCGCAGTACTACAAATATTTTCTCTACCCTAAAATGTCCAACGACCCGACTATAGTGCGCCTCCCAAATCATCTTGGCACGCTTGCTTGAAGGAACACATATGTGTCCTTGGTGGCATAATAGTTCATCCTGGAGGTGAAATTTTGGAACTTTCTTACCTTCTAGAAGTGTCTGGTATGTGTTACCGAATTTTGGATCGCTCTTTTAAAGATGCGGCCACCCCGTAGTCTCGTGCCGACAAGAGTTTAGCACAGTGGTCAGTGCCATGATCGGTGGTCGGTTGAGGTAGTTTGCAACATTATTGATTCTTTCCTTCTTGTACTTAATGTTCAAATGGAACTATTGTAGGTACATGGACAATTTCTGATGGCGATCGTTTTACAACTTTCCTTTTGACTATATGAACTGTAGGGGTCGATGGTCTATGTGGATGGTCGTTTCCTTCCCTAGAATGTAATACTTCCATTGCCAACATGCCTGCACAATGGAATAAATCTATTTTTCATAGGTGGGATAATTATAGACTGTGTTTGAAAGTGTCTCATTATGATATGCCATTGGATTCCCCTGCTAAGTAAGAACCATACCAATAACATAATCAGAGGCACCTATCTCAATCTCAAAAGGTTGTTGTAGGTTTGGTAACGTGAGAAATGGTGTAGAGAAGAGGTAATACTTCAACTTGAAAAAAACCTTATGTTGGGATTTAGACCAAAATAACTTTTCTTTCACTCCACCCTTGGTGACTTGACTTAAAGGGCAAGTGATATGAGAGAACCCCAACACGAACCTGCGATAGAAATTGGCAAGACCAGAAAGTTGTAGAGCTCTATTAGAGTGGTTGGGGTTGGCTAATTCTGAATTACTCGTATCTTGGCAGGGTCCACATGCACACCCTACTCATCAATGATGTACCCTAGATATTGATCCTAGTTCATGCCAAAAGTGCATTTCTCCAAATTGGCACACATCTTGTGTTATCGCAGGGTTTGAAGGACCTATTGAATATGTTGGAGGTTATCTTCCCAACTGTGGTTGAAGATCAAGATGTCATATAAATACACCACCATAAATGCATTGGTGAAAGCTCACAATATGTCGTCCATCAATCTCCTGAAGGTTGCGGGGGCATTCGTCAACCTGAAAGGCATGACCAACCATTCGAAAAGGCCCTCCTTGGATTTGAAGGTAATCTTCTACACATCAAAGGGTTCAATAGGCACCTAGTGATAACTAGACTTCAAGTAAATCTTGCTAAAATATTTGGCCCCCCTTGAGTTGATCTAGAAGGTCATCAATCCATGGGATTGGGTACCTATTCCAAACAATGATCTTATTCAACGATCGATAGTCAATACAGAGTCTCCAGGTCTTGTCCTTATTTTGTACCAATACAGTCGAGCTCCTACAAGGTGATGAGCTTGGCCTGATGTGCCTTTTCTACAACAACTCCTTAATCTGCCTCTTGATCTCATCATTCTCCAAAAAAGAGCGTCAATAGATTGGTCTATTAGGTAGTGGCTCGCCTAGGGTCAGATTAATGGAGTGCTTGACTTGATAGTGTAAGAGGTACCCCTGTAGGTGAGGCAAAAATGTCCCTGTAATCCTCCACGATCTTTTCCATCTACTATTGTTGTGCCAAGGAGCCCTGTCTGGAAGCTGTCGCCACAAAATTCTTCTTTCCCAAAGGGAAAATCATAAGGAAAACAAATTTCCTAGTCTAATAAATGATCTTACTGGATTGATTTACAATGATCAAAGAGATGGCGGTAGGCAGGGCTACCTTCGGTATCCCATACACCTTATTGCCCAAAGTGATAATCACAAAGTGAGGTCTAGACTCATATACAACATACTCCTTCCACAGGTATGGTTGTCCTAATCATCACAAACTTCAAGAGGAGAAACATCAAACAATACCTCATTCATGAAGGGCTTAATGTTGTAAGGAAGGTGACACTGTTGGCTGATGTAGAGACTTCGTCCTTGGTGAAGGCAATCGATGGTGTATGGTTGTGGATGTACTATAGTTGGTAGGCCCAGTCACTTCAAAACCTCTGCTGAAATGAGGTTCTTTTGGCTCCCATTGTCGACAATGAACTGCAACAAAGAACCTTTCACCCACATTTGTGATTGGAAGAGGTGTTCACCCTCCTCTATATCTTTAGGCTCATTCTTCTAGATATTAGTGGTGGCCACAGTGGCACTAGGATCCACATTAATGATATACTTCCCTTTGTCATTCCCCTTGTTAGATTCCAACTCAGAGTCGAAACATGTGTTTGATTCAGAAGCCTTCAGTTAAGCCATCAGTGACTACTTAGCCCAACACTCACTCATGTTGTGAGTGACGCTGTTATGGAACTCACACCATTTTCACGTGTCCTTCTTTATCTTTATGGTGTTGGTCTTTTCTTATGGCTTCAGTGGGTTTTACTGTGTCATCTCACCTTGGCGTCGTCCTTTTCTCCATGGTTTTGAGGCACCTTTTCCATGCTTCGGATTCGTAGATCTAAAGTCTCGCTTCTTCTGTTTAAATTTCTTCTCAATCTTGACAGCGTATCAGTACACTGTGCTAAGTGAGGAGATCTCCAGGAAATCCATCCTATCTTGGATGTACTTTTGTAGACAGTCACGGTACTTGAGTGCCAAATGTTGCTCAGAATCCTTGATGCCTAGCTTTTTCAAAGGGTATAAGGAACATTTGTAAACTCTGACACATCTTGGTCCCTTCCCTTCCATAGCATGGTCCACTTTATGTATATATCTTCATAGCTCTTGACAGGGTAATATTGTTCCCTTATAGTGGCTCGGAAATAATTCCTAGTAGGTGTAGCTGAAAATGGTGAGGATTCCCTCTCGTCCCTTTTTCACAGTAGGTTTCCCACTAGTCCTTAATTTGTGGTGCGGCTTTGAGAGGTGCAAAAGTAATTATCTCTCGATTGGAAAAGTCATGAACTAAAAAATACCCATAATACAAATTTAACCATTTATCTATGGCGTTTGCATCTATCTGGCCCTAAAATAAGGATATCAAAGTTAACTTGTACCTTAAAAAGAGTGGTGCCTCTAGAGTGGCTGCTGGATGAAGATGTGTCACATGTAGGTAGCCATCGAAGGATCTGGGAAAATTTATCTATCATCGTGTTCCTCTGTTGCTCGAGGGCTTCCTCGAGCAATGTTTTGAAAGGATCTCTTGCCCCCTTGTCTTTCTTTCCTTCCATCATGGGAGGTCATCAGGTTTTTTTGAGGTTGGTCATGCAAAGGTTCAACTAGATAGAGCCCTAACTCCTTATACCCTTACCTTGTTGGGGACATGCAAAGAAAAATAGAGAAAGAGAAGACCACTTTAATACCACTGATCAAGACTTATGCAAGAACGCAACATAATACAGAATTACCCATATACATAGAGATGCAGCAACAATAAAACTTCATTTCATTAATACAAAAGAACTAAAATATGTTTAGATATAAAAATAAAATGAACTAGCTCATGCAATGGTAGCTTATATCTAAGAAGAGATGTGTCATCTACACACCTTTGAGCTGTGTTACAATGAGGCTCGAAGACCTATTTATTATTGAGAAACAATGGAAAGCCCTAAACATCCGAAAACCTAACCTTAGGAGATGAAGTGCCAAAACTGTGGGACCCGTTTGGGTAAATTGGTACAGCAAGTTCCCAGGGTCGTAACTTTGGCATAAGATCTTTGTTTGGCTATCATAATACCCTGTTTCAAAGATCTATAAGAGAAGGCTGAAAACAATCTATCTCTTTTGGATACAATTTTCTCAATCTCTCCATTTTCCATAAAATCATCATTTAGGGCCTCAAAATGGCTCTGGAAGTTCAAGAAACAAAAAAAATGCAAAAAATAGTAAATTGTGCTACAATTAAGGAAACTGAAAAACTGAAAGACACAGTGTTGGGGATCCAAGTATATTAGTTGGGTGGCCACCAATAGTCCTCCCACCTTAGGAAGCAATGGTCCCCATTGCATTGAGTGCATCTATGAGATGTGGAGACTTTTGTTGAACTTGGTCCCTAGTGAGCCACTTGTCTTGGTGCAGGAGTTGGCTAGATTTGACAAACCAATACAGTTGGATGTTCTGCTAGCGAGTGTTCTTGATTTGTATGTCCATGATATGATAAGTTGTGGCATGTTTCATGTAGTTTGGGTTTAACCCTGTTGGTCTGAGTTGTATTGCAATGTTTGATTTGTCCAATAATGGTGGAAAGTATGATTGAAGGCAGTCCACATTGAAGACTGGGTGCAGGTCAAGGAATGTTGGGATTCTAAGCTCGAAATAATTATCCCCTACAGCCTTAATGATGGTGTAAGGCCCATATAAGAGTGGGTGAATTTTGTGGTGGTGCCCAGTGAGGCTCTCCTTTTGAAAATGTAACCAAACTTTGTTGCCCACTTGGAATTTCTGTGGCACTTGATGTTTATCATGACGCTTACATAGCATTGGATCTCTATAATATGTCATGGACCTGCTGGCGGATGCGCTAAATTCACTCAATGAAGTTGTTAGACTTGTGAGCTTCAGACTGGACATGAGCCGAATCTACCTGAGTAGCTACAAATGGTATGGACACATCAATGGGACATAGTGGCTGGAATCCCATCCCCACCTGAAAGGGGCTATGGCCAGTTGAGCTATGGAGAGCTCTATTGTAGTTGTGTTGGACATAGGGGAGGCTTTCATCCCATATGCATGGATGCTTCGAGTTGTACATGCGCAAATGTGTAGGATCATCTTGTTGATGACCTCTATTTGGCCATTAGTTTGGGGGTGTAAAATCGTGGACTTAGTGAGCTTGGTATCCAACATCAACTAGAGACCTCACCAAAATGTACTTAGGAACTTGCTATCCTGATCTGAGATAATGGATTGTGGGATCCCAAAATATATGCACACTCGTTCAAAGAAGAGCTTAGTAGTGGCTTCTTCCATGATACTCTTCTTATAGGCCATCATAATGGCCATCCTAGAGAATTTGTCGATGACCACGAAAAGGCAGTCGTTTCCATGGTTAGTAGAAGGAAGACTAGGCATGTCATCCATGGAGATGGATTCCCAAGGTTGAATAGGAGTAGGTAGAGGAGTATATAAGCCTTGCTTCTTGATGGTCGGTTTGGCAATGGCATAGGCAGTGTAGGATCTGATATACTTCCCAACATCTTGTCAAAGGTTAGGCGAATAAAAATACTTATGCAATACTGCCACTATTTTCTCTAACCCGAAATGTCCAGCGACTCGACTGTAGTGCACCTCCCAAATCATATTCGCCTCACTTGAAGGAACACATATGTGTCCTTGATGGCATAATAGTGCATCCTGAAGGTGAAAATTTGGAACTTGCTTACCTTCTAGGAGTTTCTGGTATGCACTGTCGAATTCTGGATCTCTCTTGTAAAGATGCAACCACCCCGCACTCTTGTGCCCACAAGAGTTGAGCATAGTGGTCAGGACCATGACCGGTGGTCGGCTAAGGTAGTCTGCAACATTTTTGTTGCTTCCCTTCTTGTACATTATGTTCAAATGCAACTGTTGTAGTTATGTGGACCATTTCTGATGGTGATCATTCTGCAGCTTCCCTTGTGTCTGTATGAACTGCAAGGGCCAGTGGTCTGCGTGGATATTTCCTTCCCCAGAATGTAATTCTTCCATTGTCAGTAGACCTTCACAATGGAATACACATATTTGTCATAGATGGGATAATTTCATACTTTAAAGTGTCTCACTATGATATGCCAAAGGATGTTGAGTAAGAACTGTACCAATAGCATAGTTAGGGGCATTTGTCTCAATCTCAAATGGTTGTTGCACATTTAGTAATGTGAACATTGGTGCAAAGTAGAGATGATGCTTCAGCTCAGAAAATGCCTTCCGTTTGGATTCAGACCAAAATAAATTTTCTTTCGCTCTAACCTTGGTGACTTGACTTAAAGGACAAGTGATATGAGAGAACCCCAACACGAACCTGAGATAGAAAGTGGAAAGACTGAGAAAGTTGTGGAGTTCTGTTAGAGTGGTTGGGGTTGGCCAATCCCAAATGACTTGTATCTTGGCTGGGTCCACATGCAGACCCTTCTCATCAATGATGTACCCTAGATATTGAACCTGGGTCACGCAAAAAGTTCATTTCTCCAAATTAGCACACATCTTGTCTTGTCACAGGGTTTGAAGGACCTATCAAATATGGTTGAGGTGCTCTTCCCAACTCTGGCTGAAGATCAAGAAGTCATCTAAATACACAACCACGAATGCATTGGTGAAGGGTCACAAAATGTCGTCCATCAATCTCATGAAGTTCTCGGGGTCATTCATCAACTCGAAAGGCACGACCAACCAATCAAAAAGTCCCTTGTTGGATTTGAAGGAAGTGTTCCACACATCAGAGGGTTCAATAGACACCTGGTGATATCTAGACTTCAAGTCAATCTTGCTGAAATATTTGGCCCCCTTGAGCTGATCCAGAAGGTCATCAATCTGTGTGATTGGGTACCTATTTTGGACATTGATATTTTTCAACGCTTGATAGTCAATAAAAAGTCTCTAGGTCTCGTCCTTCTTTTGTACCAGTACGATCAGAATTCCACAGGGTGATGAGCTTGGCCTGATGTGCCCTGTCTACAATAGGTCATGAATCTGCTTCTTAATCTCATCATTCTCCAGAACATAGTGTCGATAGATTGGTATATTGGTAGCAATGTACCTAGGGTCAGATAAATAGAGTGCTTGACCTGACATTGCAGAGGTGTGCCTGTAGGTGAGGAAAAAATGTCCTTGTATTCCTCCATGATCTTGTCCATCTACTACTACTGTGCGGAGGTGCCCTGTTTGGAAGTCGTGGCCACAACCTTCTTCTTTCCCTAAGGGTGAATCATAAGGAAAAAAAATGTCCTGGTCTAGCAAATGATCTTACTGCATTGCTTTGTAGTGATCAAAGAGATGGTGGTAGGTAGAGCTACCTCCAGTATCATGTACAAATTATCACCTAAATAATAATCACAAGTATGGTTTTCCTAATAATACATCACAAACTTCAAGAGGAGCAACATCACACAATACCTCATTCATGAAGGGCTTAATTTTGTAGGGAAGGCGGCAATGTTGGCTGATGTGGATATCTCATCCTTGGTGAAGCCACCCGATAATGTACGACTACGGATGCATTGTAGTCCGTAGACCTAGGCGCTTCACGACCTTTGCTAAAATGAGGTTCCGTTAGCTCCCACTATTGACAGTGAACTACAGCAGAGAATCTTTCACCCACATTTGCGAGTGGAAGAGGTGTTCCCCCTCCTCTAGATCTTCAGGCTCATTCTTCTGGATCTTATTGGTGGCCACCATGGCACTGGGCTCTATGTCAATGATATGCTTCCCTTTTTCATTCCCCTTGTTGAATTCTGACTCAGAGTCAGGACATGCGTCTGATTCGAAAGCCTTCAACTCAGCCACTAATGACTACCTGGCCCAACACTCACTCGTGTTGTGAGTGGAGCTCTTATGGAACTCACACCATTTTCATGTGTCCTTCTTTGTCTTCATGGTGTTGTTATTTTCTTGTAGCTTCGACAGGTTGTCCTGGGTCACCCCACCTTGGATTTGTCCTTGCTCTGTGATTTGGAGGTGCCTTTTCCTTGCTTCGGATTCACAGATCCAAAGTCTGACTTCTTCTATTTAAACTTATACTCAATCTGGACAGTGTATCGGTATGTCGTGCTGAGTGAGGAGATGTCCCAGAACTCCATCTCATCCTAGATGTACTTGTGTAGATAGTTTCCATACTTGAGTACCAAATGTCACTCATAATCCTTGATACCCAACTTTGTGTGAAGGGTATGGAATACATTTGTGAAGTTTGACACATCTTGGTTCCTTCCCTACTGTAGCGTGGTCCACTTTATGTATTTACCTTCATAGCTCCTAATAGGGTAATATTGTTCCTTGATGGCATCTTGGGAAGAATTCCAAGTGGGTGTGATTGAAAACAATAAGGATTCCCTCTCGTCCTTTTGTTCACAGTAGGTTTCCCACTAGTCCTTGACATGTGGGGTGACTTTGAGAAGTGAAAAAGTATTTTTTTTTCCTGGTTGGAATAGTCATGAATTGAAAAATACCCTTCCAACATATTTAACCATTTATCTATGACATCTACATCTATCTGGACCTCAAATATGAGATTATCAAAGTTAACTTGTACCTTAAAAAGAGTGGCGCCTCCAAGTTATCCATCATCACATTCCTTTGTCACTCAAGGGCTTCCTCAAGGAGTATTTTGAAAGGATATCTTGCCCCCTCATCTTTATTTTCTTCTGCCATGGGAGGTCATCAGGTTTTGCAAGGCTAGTCTTGCAAAGGTTTAACCAGATCGAGCCCTAACTCCTTATACCCTGACCTGGTTGGGGACATGCAAATAAAAATAGAGAAAGAGAAGACCACTTTGATACCACTGATCAAATTTATGCAGGAATGCAACAAATACATAAATACCAATATACATAGAGATGCAACAGGAATAAAACTTCATTTCATTAATATCAAAGAATTGAAATGTGCTTACATACATAAATAAAATGAACTAGCTCAGGCGATGGTAGCTTATCTATGAGAAGTGATGTGGCGACTACATGCCTCTGAACTATGTTACAATGAGGCCCAACGGCCTGCTTATTATTGAGAAAAAATGGAAAACCCTAAACATCCAAAAACCTAACCCTAGGAGATGAAACTCCAAAACTATGGGGCTTGTTTGGGTAAATTGGTACATCAAGTTCTGGGAGTTGTAACTTTGGCATATGATCTATGTTTGGATATCATAATACTCCATTTTGAAGATCTCGAAGAGGAGGTCAAATAGAAACAAAAAATTTAGATTTATACTTTCTCGGTCTCTCCGTTTTCCTTAAAAACATGGTTTAGGGCTTGAAAACGACTCTAGAAGTTCAGGACCTAAAAATATGGCAAAAATAGTAAACTATGCTACAATTAAAGAAACTGAAAAATTGAAAGGGACAATATTGGGGGTCCAAGAGGAATAGGCTGGTGGCCACCAATATCCACTTGGATCAAAGTCATTTGGTATCTTATCTTTGGTTTTTGAATGAAATTGAAAGTTTTCAAGTTTTTTTACTAGTTCCTGAAGTTATCTTTTGGAGAACCTTCGACTCTTGTACATTTATATTGAGTAGACTTATGAGTAGGGTTTTTGGCTCTCATATAAGCAGAGACTCAACATGTGGAGCATAATTTTTTGGGTCCCCTTTGGAGCAGGCCAAAAACCTCCTTCTGGATTAGATCTTGAGCACGCTTATTAACCTTGGAGCAATCATATTCAAGGCTCTTTTTGATAAGAATTTCAGCCTTTTTACAGAGATGTGGAGACCTCTATTTCAATCCTTATATGAAAGTACAAACCTATGGAAACATCTACAATTTCATTCCTAATATGAAAGTTCATACCTGTGAAAAGTTTCTTCCAAACCTCTGTAACTTCGACCCTATGGATATCTCTTGAGAATGAAATTTCAGACTTGTGATAAGGCACAAAACTTGGCCTCCTTTATGGAATATCTCAGCCTTATCTATAAAATTATTCAACCCTACACTGTGAGCTAATATTTACACTTCTTGGAATGGATTTGGTATTGTATGGAGCCTTCATCTTGGACTTTTGAGAAACATATTGAAGTATTATTTAGAGCCTTTCTATTGGACTTTTGAGCAACATTCTGAAATATTGTTTGGAACCTCTCTCTCAGATTTTTGAGAAACATCTTTAAGTATTGTTTAGAGCCTCTCTCTTGCACTTTTGAGCAACATCCTGAAGAATTTTTGGATCCTTACAAAATACATATTTGAAGTCTCTTTGGAGAATTTTTAAAGCCATCGTTGGAGTAGTTGTTGAAGAGTCTAATTTTGTGTAGACTTGAAGATAGAGTTGGAGTTGAATTGTTGACCCTTAATGAAGCAGGCTTATTGAAGACTTGTTGAGGTGAGATAGATTTTTGCTGGAGTAAACTTCCTTGCCAATACTTGGATAATTATTGAAGACATTTTGGAGAATTTTTGAAGTATTTATTGTAAAATTTGATTTCACCAAGTTTGAGTTTGGAGTTCATGTTGAGAGGATTGGAGTCCTCATTTTTTACCAAGTTGGATCTTGGAGTTGTTGAGAGGATTGGAGTCCTCATTTTTGACCAAGTTGGAGCTTGGCATTAGCTGAGAGGATTGCAATCCTCATTTTTACCAAATAGGATCTTGGATCTATTCAAGGTTGGAGCCTTGAAAAGGTCAAAGATTATGTTGTACAATTTGGGGACTAATTTATTGTACAAGAGGATTGGTGTCCTATATATTTTAATCAATAAAATTATTTTTGTTATATCTCTTGTTTTCTAGTTTATTTTGTGATAAAAATATTAACTAGCATAAAATAACAATTGAAATAAATAATGATTCAACCGTCCTATCAATATTTCTAACAATATCAATGTAGGTTTGGGTGTGGATGATTCTTTAGCTCAATTGTGTCGAAAATTGTGTATTGGATCATCTTATGAATGTGTGTGGTGAGCATATGAAATTTATAATATAGGAATGGTATATAAACATATTGGAAGTAGATAAAGGCAACCTACATAAGAAAACATAAGATGAAAATCTATACACTCTAGCAATAGTTTATTTATTTAGAATTCTTGGTGAACAAGTGCATATTATGCAAGAAAATAATATTGATATAACACTATATAAGGTAGCTCTATCTATATTTGGGAAATGGTAGACTTTTAGGCAACTGAGAGGTAATGTCTTGTAGAGTCAATTTCTTGAATTGGGTTGGAATTATCATGTGCAATGGTTTATTTTGAATATGATTGCAAAGCCTTTCTTGAGGTAGTAGAGGTCAAGTTGGAAGCCACAAAATCACAAATCACACTTTAAATTTGTAACGTGTGAATGTGACTACAGAGTGCGACTTCCACTGCAATTACTGAGTGAAAATGCCACTAAAAGGTGTGACTACTACTACAAAGTGTGACTACCACTACAAAGTGCGATTGTGCCTACAAAGTGAAACTACCACTACAATGTGCAACTACAAATACAAAGTGTGACTGTGACTACAAAGTGTGACTGTGACTACAATCTGAGACTAAGCTAATCATCGTCTTCCTTCATCGCATCATCAGTTAACATCAAAGGTGGTGTGACTTCCCGCTAAAGATTTAACTTAGAGAATATGATATTATAAATATATTTTGTCATGTTTTTGAAATAATAAATGAAAACCCATGTAAAAGGAAATATGATGAATAGAAAAGGTTATAAGGAATATAAAATTTCATGGGGAAGGTGAAAATCCACCTCCCCATTTGTATAAATATAACCTCACGCCTCATTTAGAGGGGAATTTTAGCACGGAAGCTCTACTAAAGTTTGGATAGCTATTATGCTTAGGTAGCTGGAACATTCTCTACTCTTGGTATCTTTTACGATGAGTGGTAGTGAGGCTAGGGTTTTGTCTTAGAGGTGATATGAGGAATCCTCATTCCACTATTGGAGTTTGATAGGCTTGTGGAACATGTACTTGGATTTATGACATTATTAATGAGAAGTTTTTCATTTTTGGCATAGATTCCCATGCATTCCTCTATTTGTTGTAGTGGCTAACCAATACTCCAATTATGTGTATATGTGCTTTCATGTTGATCATATGTTAATGAATTAATTTTTGGAGTGTGGCTTATATGCTTTCTTTTAATCTTGGCTCTTGTTATTGCATGGAAATTCTAGTAATTAGTTGTGAACTGATTTGTAGTTGGTTTCTATTACTTTCCTTCTTGTGTATGTCTTAGATGTTCTTAGCTACCTAATTCTTTCTTAAGACATAATCTTTCTCATTATGCTATTGTTACTTTCTTGTATTATGTTCTAGAATCCATCAATTGTGGGTTGATTTCACCCTTATTCTTTAGGCATTTCATACTTGTTTTCACTCTAACATCTCCACCTTTGAATGGTAAAGGGTAATACTATCATGGTGGTAGATGAGCCCACATATTGGATGGAGATCCTATCCCACACACTGTGAGGTCTAATTGGGACTTCACACCAAGGATACCCTGTAACTATTGGCGGTACATTTTTCGATATCAATAAAAAGGTATCAGAGCAAGATATTGGTAGAAAGTACCCCACACATTCAACATAATGGATAATATGTACACTATAAAACTTTCCATAGAAACTGATATCTCTTGTTAGTGCTAATATTATTTGTTTTGAGTCACCTTTCTTGAATGTCTTTCCTTTGCTTTGGTAAATATTCATAGATCTATAAACTATTGTAGATATTCCACTAGAATTGTTCATCGCAATAGACATGATAATGTTATGGACAATATGGCTATTACAAGATCTATTTATGAGAAAAAAATCGGCGTAAAACACATGGCATTTCATTTGTCGATGCATTTCAAACCAACCTGTGTGGTTCATCGTCAGGACAAGTTGAAGAATCAGATCTAGGCTACATGTTAAATAGTGAGAGCAGAACATCCAATGGCTATATTTGACTAGGCAACAACTATATTGAATTGGTAGGCTAGACCTGCTAATGGCTATATTTGACTGGGAAACGGCTAGTCAAACTGGACAAGGGACAGGGATAGGAGAGCATAACTATATTTAATTAAAAATAAATAAATTAAATATTTAGTTAGTTAGTTAATTAAAGTTAATTAAAACTAGGTAATATATTAAATAAATAAATAAGTTAAAGTTACAGACTTAAATAATTATTAAATCAACAGTAAGTTAGATATACTATTATTAAATTAAAAGGGGTTTAAATTTATATATAATTAAATAGTTAATGGGAAGTTAATTTAAAAATATATGTAAATAAAGTAACATATGAATTCATTAACTATACATAAAGATTATATAATTAAATATTTCATATTTATTTAAATATTTAGTTAATTAATTGTAAGTTAGTT